>JAMQGT020012029.1:0-238182 GCA_024447675.2 Pterophyllum scalare
AACTGATGAATACAGAAGTATGATCTACTAGTGCTGCCAACATTTGAACACCTTAATATGCTTCTTGTTATGGATACAAAGAAGCAATAAAATGTGTAATAAACTGCCCTATTATCCAGCAGCATAAAACAAAACAATGACATTTATATGAAATGTAAGAAGGAATTGTTGCACTGAATCAGTGTGGGGATGATGCCCGGTTCTCTTACGTCTTGCATGGCTGATATCTAATTGTTTCTGCAGAAAACTCATTAGTAGTCAGTTGGCTGCAAAGTCTCACAGGAGAATCACTGCAGTCATCTGATAACTCCAACTTTTCCTTTCAGAGGAGTTTATTTCGAATCCTCTTACAGAGACAGTGAGAACAAAAAGCCTCTGATTTCCCTGAGGTGTAATGATATTACTACACTTTGTGTGTAGGAAGTCATATACAAAATCCACTCGGTGACTATTCAGTATTAATTGGTGACAGTGCTGTATTGTATGCGACATTCCTCTAAACACGCTAATGTGCAAACAACAACATTATCATTTACCCAGGAAGGCTATTCTCCGACTGTCTCATACCTGCATTGGGTTTATATAAAAATCTAATAACTCTTTGATGTCTCTGGCTCCTACGAATTAATGTGTGTGTGGCTGCCTCATCAGGTTTTCTCTGAAATCATCAGTCTGAGCTCAGATCCAGTTTGCCCTCTGCCTGTACTTGTACATTTCCCAGTCCCTCTCCCCTTGCCCTGCTCACTCAGGGGAGCACTTCTCTGTAATGCTAGATGCATCCGTTGCATCTTCATCCCTCATTACTTTACCCCTCAAAGACCTTTGCCGAACACAGGAGATGCTGAAATCAGAAAGAAAGGTTTAACTCTTTGATGTGGCACACTGTGAGCTGTGTTGTCTGATACTCCAGACAGGTATCAGTCACCAGAAATTCTCAACAAGAGGGCAGGACGGGGCAGTGGGTGGCTTATACATTTTGAGTGTCAGATGATGTTTGTTTTTTTTAATCTATTTTTTTTATGTCTAATGTGTAAATTGTAAAAATGTATGTTTAACGTGCTTAACAAATTTATTAGACCACCGCCCAGTGTGAGATTTATGCCACAACTGCCCTAAATTAACAGCACTGGTAATTACCAAAATCCTTATTTATGTTTATGTAATAGTTAATCCACCATTATGGGCAGCTATTTAATCAAATTGATATTTTTTAATGCTAAAATATAATTATTATCATTCATGAATTTTCAAATGTACTGTTTTACAGAAAAGCTGGAAAAAAAACAGTAAAGCACAATTTATTTTTTTATTTTTTATTCAATGATGCCAAATTACAATATTTGCATTCCTGAACAGAAAAATTAGTTTTAGTGGTTGAATGTTATGGATGATTAATTTCTGACTTCCCAGAGAAGTGCAGTGTGCCAGCTCAAACTGGGGTTTAAGAACATGAATTCAGTTTCTTATTTGCATTCATTTTTGGTTTTAAATATGTTTTTGACAGATTTATAAGATGTGTGCTTTCTTATTTTTGTGACAGGTGGTCTGATAAATTCGTTAAGCGCTGCATGTGTAATAAAAATAAGATGAGAACAAGTTAGTCAGTATCAAAGTTAATGATATATCAGCTGTGCACTGTACAGATACACACTGGGAACTTAGTTAAATAAAAAAGAACCATTTTTTGAAATAAAATGGAAAGGTGCTGTATCATAACACAAAGGGTTAATCGACTGAGGAGCATTACAGCAGCTGGAGATTTTTACTTCAGTAAAGTTCAAGAAGTCAAATAAATAAAGACATATAGATGATAGACAGGATGACGGAAACTTGGGTTTGCCTGAATCTCATCTTTTGTTAACACCAGACTTCAACTTGACATCTTTTAAGCTCATCCTTTGCCCTGCTGATGACCTCTTTCAGGCCTTTGAGTATCCACCTGCTTCTTGGTAAATATGTTGTAACTGTGGAATCATCCATGTTCTGATTCGGTTACGTCAGCTATCATCTCCACAGAGCAACAAGGCTAACTGAAACAGTGCATTCCCTAAAAGGATTGTTTTTGGGGTTTTTTTGTTTTGTTTTGTTTTTTTAACACATACCAAAATATTAGGGGATGAGGCCTGTGCTCACTTGTGGCATTTTAGAGGCACTTAATAAACTCTTGCTCTGCTATTCCACTAAGGCTTTACACACTCTGTATGCAGCCTAGTGAAATTCTTCCACACCAAAGTGGGGCTAAATTTTGAAATATTTTGCATGTTTTGCATTATATTATTAAATTATCCTTGGGTTTTAACTAAAGGGTACAGCCCTAAGCAGTGGTGGAGGTTTGTCTACACAATTAATTAAGGGGTAATAAAAATACTATTTTCACTCTATGCTGTTGTCGGGGGAAACTCAGCCAATGTCAGTGTTGAGACAAGCCCTTGGGATGCTGAGACTCGTTAAAATAGCAACATGAGTCATGAGCACACCTGAAATAGAGATGCCCAAGAGGAACACTGACTCATTTTCTATAGTGTCAACGTTTACTCTGATTTGTTTAATCTAAAAAATGTGGCATCTTTAAATACTGAAAACAATCATCTGCACTTCAAAAGACAACAAAAATAAAAGGAATTGGAAGGCATTTATTTCAAGAGATTACTGTGTTGAACAATTTCTTACATATTTACATTATATGGGCAGTAAAAGAATGGGCAAAAGTTAAGATAAGGATGGTGGGGTACGAGTATTATGGAGTAGGGCTTACATCTGGGATGACTGTGATTGGTTAAGTGGTACAGGAAGAGGAAGTTTGAAAGGGAAAACAGGAAGAATGATGCTGTGCTGGGGCCTTTTTTTTCCCTTTCCCATCTCCTTCTTTGCCATCCATCCAGCGATCCATCCATCCATTCGCGAGGAAGCAGCCTAAGCTGAGAAACCTCCCTCTTCCAGCCACGTCCTCCAGCTTTTCTTTTATTATTGTTATTATTATTATTTCAACATTTTGTGTCTCCTTCTCTGCTTGCTCATCATCTTTCCTTTCCATTTTTTCCCCCCACATTTTCTGTCTGTTCTTTGTCCTCCTTTGCTCCTTCTATTCCTCCTCCTTTTTTCTCTCTTTGTCTCCTCTTGTTCCTTTTAATCTTTCTTCTTCAGTACTTTTACTCCTTTATGCCAGACGCAAACTCCTGGAAAGAAAGACACATTTTGTTTTCAATTAAACTGAGAGGCAGCGTGAAACAAGCTGTAAATTCACTCAATAAGTTGAGGCAGCGTACCCCGGGGTTTCTTGTTGTTTGCTCTGCTCATCTCTTCCTGTCTTCTTACACCTTTCCATTGCACCATTCTCCAAATTTCTACTGTATTAGTCTTCTCTGTGGGGCTGGCTTCTAGAAGAGGCTCTTCCATTTTTCTTCACTTTTCTGCACTCCTCCTCTTCTTCACTCATTCTTCCTTTCCTTCTTTAGTGCTGAGGTCCAGGGTCTCAAAATGAGATTAAGGAGGCTTATTTGTTTCCTCTGAGCCTTTTGTGGAGCTTGTCTTTTTTGCGTTATCTCTTCTGGGAGGTTAGACTGTCTTCTGCCTTTATTTTCCTTTGTCTGTTTTCCAGGAAATTAATCTGCTCCTTCATAAATTTGTTGTCCTCGTCCCACATTGGAGAGCTCTGTGTTGGGACCAAATGCATCCTTTGCTTTCTTTTTGTATGTTACAGAGCTTGATTAGAAGACATGTAGCATTTTGTTTTGTTTCAGTTGCATGAACTACAGCAGACTTGCAGCTGAGTTGCAGCTGAATAGCATCAGTGTTCACTGACTCATTTTCAGGGCTGTTACTCTCTAATCTGCAGTTTTGATTAGGTAGAAATAAACATGCCCATATTTATGGCTGTGGAGCGCTTTCTGAATAAATTTGGGGATGATTATGTTTATTTAAATTTCTGCAAGTTGATTTTCACAGCAATCTGGAAACACTGGTCATTTAGAAGTTCTCCTCCTCTCAGAAAGGTGTTTTTCTTGGTACTTTGTTTGGATGTTGAACAGTTTTCTGTTTGCTCTTTGCTCACTTTAAGTTCTGGTTAGAGACACATGCCACACTTTTTTAACATTACATTTAGGTCTGGAATCAACATGGTTAAAATCCCGTTTATAAATTATTCGATGTGATGTGGAAAATTGTTGCCCAACTACATGCAGGATTTTTTTTAACCACATCAGTTTTAACCAGAAATTTAAATTTTAAAAAAGGAGCGTTTATTAAAACTTCTGACAATTTTTTAAACAGCAAAAAGGCCTGTGTTCTAATCCACCTTGGTCAACTTGCAAGTGCGCTGTTTGAGATACTATGCCCGTATCGATGTATATGTAATACTGTTACATATAACATATAACCCATATAATAACGTAACTCCTCATAAATTGTTCTCGCCTCTCAAAAGGTTAGAAACTGAGAAATGTTATTATTTGTGGAAACAGTCTGCTCATTTTGAATTTGATGCCAGCAACATGTTTCAACAAATTGCAGTCAAATGTTTATATTTCTTTGTGTCTGAGGAGACCAATTGCTGTCATTTTGTTTTATGTTTTGCTTCATAATGAACTTAAGGTTTCCACTGGGTGACAGACCTGAACTATAGCCCAGTTTAACACCAGCAATACTGAATGTGATTTGGCATTATCTTGCTGAAAAATACTTCCTTAACAAGCAACATATGCTGCTGGGTGGCAGCACATGCTGCCCCAAAAACCATTGCCATCAGTGATGTGCAAGTTAATCGTGGCATGTACACTAATACACCCCATGCTCTCACAAATGTTGGCTTTGCTCTCTCTCCTGTAACATCCATGATTCCCAAAAACAGTTACACATTTTGACTGGTCAGGCCATGTGACAGTTTTCCTCTACATGTCAGTCCAGTTACACGAGCTCAGATTCAGGGAAGGCTGTTTCTAGATATTGTTTATATATGCATCTTTCTAGAGTAGAGTTTGTAACTTTCATTCACAGACCCAATGATGGACTCTGAAAAAGAGAATAGTTCTGTTTGACATTCAGTATTGGTTTTCAGCCTTGTCCCGAGCATGCCCAATCTTAATATTATTAGGTACCATAGATGAACTCTCCAAAATCCATCTATGGGGAGTTAAATTTGGAGATTTCTGTTAGTCAACACAGTCATTCTGTAGAGTTCCTGCACCAAAGAAGCCAACGCCATCGGAGCGTAATGCCTATTGACCAGTTGCCCTCACATCACATGCGATGAAGGTATTTGAGAGACTAGTCTTAGCCGGCCTAAGACCACAGGCAAAAACATCTCTTGACCCTCTGCATACAGACCAAATCTGAGAGTGAATGACTCGACAGTGAGGATCGCCTTCTTTGATTTCTCAAGTGCATTCAATACAATTCAGCTGCTGCTACTGAGAGAGAAGCTACAGGAAATGTCAGTAAATGTCAGTTTGTTTGTTTTAAGTAATCAAATTTCTCAGTTTTAACCTTTTAATGTGTTGTGATTGTACTTTCAGGGCTTAAATGATCTGGAAATTATTTAAATTTTATACAGCATCTCACATGGAATTTCTACACTGCCTTAATATTTTCCAAAATGTCATCAGGACAATAATTTATAGCTGGCTTTTTTTTTAAAGTTCATATATTCAAGCTATATTGAAGATTTTCAGTGAGAGGTAAGGAATATATGTAATTTAAAGGTTGTTTGTTTTTAGGATTAAAATTAATTAAATATTTGGAGAGAAAAAAACATATTTCAGACACAGCTATTCTATAAGGCTTTTTAGTTATATGGGTTAAAGCATAAAATACATTAGTTACTTGTAGCAGTCAGCAGGCAAATCAAATACAGAAAAAAAATCTGAGAAATGGAAATGCAAATGTAAACTAGTATCCTAATTGCTTTTAAATCCCTAATTAAAATCTGCATTAATAATCCAATTGGTGATTTCAGTTTTTTCTTTTCATATTTTAAATGGTATTTTCAAGCAGAATTTTGAAACTGAAAAAGTTTTATGATTTCAATCAGGTATCTATAAATGATCCACATAATGATTGTTTTCTGTTGTTTTTTAGTAAACCCCTGTTTAATTAGATCCATATTTGACTTGTCAGTTCTTTATACAGTTTACCTTTATATTAAGAGTCACCAAAGCATTCACAAGGCGGTCTTTGGTGTAGAACCCTCTTTTGCAACCAGTAAGGAAATACACAAGTTTTACCCAGCAGTCATGGTTGTCAGTGTTGTCTCCCTGGTCAAAAACTGGTTGCAGTACAACCCACAGATGGGCGGATGGCAATGTTGTTTCCACATATAATGGAGGTTGCATCAGATCCTGAAATGCAAATCAGATTATTGCAAGGAAGGAATTAAATGCATTTGTCTTTGTTTTAAACAACTAATATGGTTAGTACATGGTTGTGAACAGATGTCCACACAGCATCTTTTCCATGTACACAGAATAGTATAACCAGAGCATGTTTATTTACTTTTATTTTTTAACTGTTAAGCTATTTACGGTTTTGTTTGTTGAAACTCTGGACTTCAGTCACTGGACTATTACAATCGTCTCCTCTCTGTCTGCGATGTCACCACCAAAGGATAATGGGTGGACTCAAAAGTGCGAGGTTGTGAGTTTGTGTCACCACTTGAGGTGTAATTTCTTTTCTTCTCTCTCTTTTTTTTTTTTAACCAGAAACATCTTTTGTTTATTCATTTTACTCTGATCAATAAAGAGATTGTAGAAAACAATTCTTTCTCCTGCTAGAAAGTTTAATGAGGCAACATTTAAGGACTACCTCGAACGGAGCTGAGGTAATGTCCACATTGTTGGTTCAACTTTTGGAACAATAATTCAACCCTGACTAGTTGTTGAGAAAAGACAGCGAACAGCCAATGGTTGTTTGACATCGAAATGTTTGCTGAGGGTCTGACTTTTCTAAGTTCAAGACCTCGTCATGTTGCCAGTATTAAACACATGATTCTGGTTATTTAACTGTAGTGTTCATATCAAGAAAAAGAAACATATGATATAATTCTTCAGTACTCTCTGTAGGTTTAGCAAGGATTAATAAACCAAAATGATGGTTCAAAAAGCAAAAATGTCTCACGGCCAGCATTTTGCTTACTGCAGTCCCTCTGTGGCTAAATGTTGCAGTTTCTTATGTACACTTAACTAATATTTATGTGTTTGAGAGAAATGTTCCCTTTGATACTAACAGATAAATAATGTAACCACAGTTAGAAACTACCTAATTTAAAATCCCCCTTAAACCCTAAAAATCGATTGCAGATGCAGTAGAACTGGCCGTGCTTACATCTTACAAATAAATCTGTCTGATTGCACCACTAACTACTAAAACTCAATTGCCCACTGATGGTTTCTTTGTGTGCTTCACTCCCTAACCTGTTCTACTTCTCAGACACTGGGCCTGCCTGTCCCCGGAGACTTGTACCCTGCTATGAAATGACTGCCATTTCTGTTTCATTTTTGGAGTCGGGCTGTGAGACAGGTAAATGAATTGTGTGTGAGTTCGTCTATTCTGTGAGTGGGGTGTTGAATACTGGGTATAAATTATCACAGTTTGACTGACATTTAATACCCTGACATTATTTTAACTGACAGACAAGAATTATTGTGTTATTCCCTGTCAGCTCAATTCACTTGGATTCTGTCACATGTGACAGCTAAATTCACCTGATAATCAAGGAAATAGAGACTGATTTATCAATTTGGTGAGATAAATGCTAGTCTGTCAGTTGTTCAGATATCCTTTTTTCTCTTTCAGTTATACTTTTGACACAGTAGAATTATTTTTTTATTATTTTTGAGGGAACTGAAATATTAAAAAATTGTCTCTTTGTTGCTACACAGAGGGGGAAAAGGGAATTGATTAAAATAATAGAAATATGTTTTTAATTGCTATGCAATGGTAAATATACATTATATTAGAGATATTGGATAGTGATTACAACTGTTCACTTCAGCCGTGGTGTTGCAAGATTTCAGGTTATTCCAGGTTGAATGCCAAAGAAATCCATCAGGTGATTATGCCGTGAAGTAAAATCAATGCTGTGTCAAATAAATTATGTTGTTACGTCAAAGGTCCATTAACTAAATGGTGTTAAGTGTGATGTTGGAATTAGTTCAAATCTAATCTGACAAAGGTCCACTGTTGCTGCTGGCAGAGTTCTAAAGTGACGTGGATCCAAGCCAAGCCTTTCAATTGCCCTTGAGGGAAAACAGAAAATGCATATATTTCTCCAAACATTCAATCAGTGGTGAAGTTTCTTTGTGGAACTGAATCCAAGTTGAATATTTTGAGCATTACCTACAAACCTGCTGTCATTAAAATGGATAGAAACATATTAAAAATCAATCACCTTGCACAAATCTGCTGTGAAGCTGCAGCTTGGTGTCTCTCTTTTTGTCGGAAATGAAACTTCAAGAAAGTTGGTAGAAGAAGTCAGCCAGGACATAAAAACTGCAGTCATTATTGATTGTCAGAGTTCATTGCGTGGATTGATTAGGCTGCTGTTGAAGTTGGGTTGGTGGAAGGTTGGTAATGGAGTTGGCCATGTGACTTTTAGGCTGACTCTGCTGCTTGATTCACACACTGTATTGATGGACTAGTGCTGCACAGACTGCAGAGTCACTCATTTCTCTGCAGCTTAATGCTTCAGTAAAACAAGAGTGTTAATAGACAACCTCCTTGCAACTAGGAAAACTCAGTGGTTGCCTGATGATTGCACTGAATTTTTTCAAATTCAGCAATTGCCAGTAGTTGTGGCAACCAACCGGTTGCCCAGAAGCCAACAAATTTCAATCACGTGTTGCCTGAACCCTGTCTCCAAACAATCCCAGTAAAATTCAGACTGATTGCAATCACTCTCAGACAGATTGGCAGTTTTTAAGTAATGTTTAATTAAAAATGCAGACAGATTGCAAAGGCATTGCAATCAGGCTGAGTCAGTCTGTGTCAATGAGTGCAACTCATGTGCACCACGTCCTTTTGCAATAGGGGACTTGACTCAGCTGGTTGTACTCTGGTTATATTCCTATATATAAAGCCAAGGTTGCTCAATGCCTATGTCATGGAAGAATTATGAATTATTAAAATTATGAATTTAGTCTGAACTCTAAAAGTAATTAGTTAATGTGGATTTCTGTGTATGTAGGCAGCAACAGATTTGCAATAGATTTGCAATTTTTGACAATTTATCACAGTTAGTTGTCCTATTATTATAAACAGATTGCATGTAATTGCCAGCTTAACCCCATTCACTCACAAACTGGCAGCAGACTGATTGCAGACTGACTCCATCTCATTGCCATTTTATCACCGTCTTGATGCACGAAAGTTGCTTTGAAGAAGGCAACTCACTGCAAGTGGTCGCAGGCATGGCCCCCATCTTCAAAGCAACCATTTCAAAGGAAGCAAGTTCACAAGTTCACTGCACATGCTTGCAATGACTTTGATCGTGTCATTGTCTCCAGCCACTGTTTCCCCTAGTGTGATAATGGAAGATTTTGGTTTGTTAGCCCGCCTGCTAAAATTGCCAACCTGCTGCAGCCCAGTCATCAAAATAGCAATGCGACTAATAATAAATCTCATAAAAAGGCAACATGTTAGTTCATGCCTTTATATGGCACTCAGTCTGAAGCCCTACCATGACTTGCCAGGATGAAAACCTTCAAAAATAGCTCATAAATCCCTCTCTTTAGTTTCTGGCAAACACTACTCAAACAGTGATATTTGTCCCAATCCCAGATATGGTGCTCTAGCTTGATTTTATACAAAATACATTGTGGTGATGGTAAAACAAAAGCATGTCAGTGCAATCATGTGGCTCAGTGATGTGTTTTTAAGGATTTTGGACAACAATGGAGCTCTGCAGCACAGAGGAATGAGGTTTTGACTACACAGGCAATATTTATTAAAATGGTGTGTTTGGTGTTGGTTTTATTGTTTTGTGCAATTTGTTTTGACTAAGAATAATATATCACCAGCCCTAGCTATTACAAACATTTTTCATCTGAAAATTATCTCTCCACTTCAGAGCAATAAATGCTCCAACATTTGATGGTGCAGCACAGTGAGTTTTCTGAGTTTTAGACCCGGGAGTTTTCCATTCTTTTAAAGGTCAGTGTTGTCAGAAGGGTTTCCTACTGGTGAACGGCACAAATTACCATGCTGAAGTTCACCAAATTTGTGCTCTTGATGAACGTGCTAAGAGGTAGTGTTCAGGTAAAGCAATTTTATTCAAAGGATGTGACAGAAGAAGCTGCCAGAGAAGCGTATTAATTCAATAAGAAGCACCACTTGGTGTTCATGTACAAAATAACTATACTTAGGATCTGAGTCAGATCAACCTGAAGTACGCTTGGTGCAGCACATAATTGTGCTCACATTATGCACAACATTAATTAGCACAGGCCGCAATATTACTAGGATAGTTATCATCGTCATATGAGAAAAAAAATCATAATTTTTAAGGAGCAGTATCCAAGCAAACATTGAGAAGACTGAATGAGAAGAAAAATATAACTGTTGTTTGAAAATTCAATCCAGATGTTGCATTATAGCTGAAAAATATTTCCAGAATCGAAGTTCTTCTGTCAGTGGGGCCATCTCCTGAGGTTATTAGACAGATGATGGTCCCAGTGGCATACACCATTGTAGTAAAAGGTCAGAGAGATGATCTTTACACACTGTAACAGTCCAGAGGCTTGAAGAAATACACTGTCCATGCAATACATGATAACGCAGGAACATAATTTGCATGTAGATATACATAAATTAAAAACCAGCACCCTCCTCCTAATCTGGTTTGGTCAAATCTGATGCCCCAGCAAAGCCCATGCTGATTAGATTGGTGTCAGGGGAATAAAAAGGCAGTAGCTGCAGGAAACAGGTGGCTCTCTCTTTTCCGACCTAATAGGAACCCTATGTCTGCTCTGGACTGAGCTAAAGTTGTTGGTTTGAATCTCTCTGGTTTGCTTCTGGACTTAGTTCCGCTAGGCACAGGGTCAGCGTACCAGAGTGGCGTAATTACATTTGGCTCCCACTACCACAACAGGATTAGGTGATTTGCAGCCAACAGGCCTTCATAATTGCCCCTGATTACCACTTTCCAGTTCAGTGTAGAGAAAGGTCAGCCATTCTGCCACTCAGACACCCTTTTGGTCCATAATCCCTCAACACCCTGTGTCTGTGTCATCCCCCCCCCCTACACCTCTGAGCATGCAGAGCGATCTAGAGCGTTACTGCAGTCTGTTATTGTCTGAATCCTACTGTAATTGTTGCTCTCCTCCCTTCACTGCTCAGCAGACAGAAAACAAATAGATAGTGCAGCTGATGTTACGGCTCTGTGTATGTGGTCCACGTTTCCCTTTATTAGAGAACACAACCACGGATTGCTCATTATCTTCAGCTGAAAATATGTGGCCTTGTTTGGTACCACAAGAAAACAGACTTTGCAATGGTGCATTGTCTAAAAAACAATTGCTTCTTTCCTCTTTTCTTCATTTTTGGCTCTCGTTAGTCTTCGTAAGGGTTTTGAAAAAATTCCCTCAAGCCTCCTCAGTGTTTTTTTTTCCCCCTCTAATGCAGGGATTTCTCCCTTTTATTTAATTTTGCTTGTACACACATAATTGCCTATATTACATGCAGAGATGCAGGTATCTCCCTCCTGGTGTGAAAATCCAACGCATCTTTAAAGTTAAGCTTGTGAGCACATAAGATTTTACTAGACAGAGAGTGAAATCAGCAAAGTGTGAGGCAAACTGAGATATTCACGTGTGATTTCACTGGCCTTTGTCTAGACATTTTGTATTGGTGCCTGTAGGTGGGTAGGTAGTCAGGTCGGTGCCTACTAAGGTGGCAGCCTCCTGTGTCTGTATACCAGTTGAATGTACATTTAAAAGCAATCAGATCTGTGTTTTGGCAGATGCTGATATGCTCTTAAAAACGGTTTAATAAGCTAGTAAATTCCAACGTCAGCAAGCGTAACCAAGAAAGATTATGGATTAGATGAAAGAATATGGCTGCATTTAGAGCAAAAAAACAAAACAAAAAAAAAACCACTGGCTCTGTAAGTGTAGTGATTTACTCATTTGCCTAACAAGTGAAGGGTTTGATCCTAGGGAGGAGGCACAAATCTCTTTGGGGTTGCATCAGGATGGGCATCTGGTATAAAAAAAAAATCCTGCCAAATCAAACATGTGGAGCTACCTGCTGTTGCGACTTCCTGTGAATAAGGGAGCAGTCGATGAGCAGTTTACCACCACCACACCATCGAGTCATTTATTAAGTCGTTTATTAAAGCAAAGATTTTCCCGGTGGCAAAGAATTGCTGTTGTTCTTTGTTCTGCACTGAATATCTTTAGATTTTTGCTATTTTCTGACATGTTATTTAAAAAATAAATGAACTAATTAATAATAATCAGCTGATTGTGTGATCTTAAGTGTAACTCGTGACAATAAATGTTAGCTGCAGCTCTAGTGTTGTTAGTTAATTGTACAAGACAATAGCTGTCAAATGTCTAGTTATGAGGCCTCAGTTTTAATGCATACAACCAAGTATGGAGAATACTGGTGGCTGGAAAATAGCAACTGAGCAGAAAAGTGAACACAAGGAACTAAAGGTAATTATAATTCCAAATACCCAATGTGTCCCACTCAAGTGCAATATAACTGATAACTTATTCAAACCCATTCACTGTGTCATGGACAGATTTCTGGATGGGGTTTTTTTGTGTCTGTGTGTTTAGAGATAATGGAGCCCATCTGATAGAACTACAGAGACACATTGGACAAAAAACACTGGGGATCTCTGGCTTGCCGTAACCATCACACTGCACCCTTCCCTCTTTTTAGCCGAACCAAATATTCATCAAAAGTGTCATCTATTCTCACTGAAATTGCTCTAATATCTGCAGTCTCGTAACAATGCTTTTGACTTGTCTTTGATAAATGTTTTGTTCACTGAATGCCTTTGGTTCGAGGATTCAGACAGTACCTAGTAAAAGATTTATGATAAATTCACTTTAAATAGTGTCAGCGTAGTATTCATTGTTGCTTGTAGCCAGCCCACCTCCTGAGGCTAATGTGAATGACCCAGTGTGACTATTTGTTCTCCAATTTGTTCTGCACTTTCTCTGAATTCTGAAAGGTGCCTTTGGCTTGAAGCAGTGCTGTTTCTGAAGATGACTGAATTGCTCAACCGGGTAAGAAATGAAGATTTATCTACACATCTGTGACGCGCTCTGATTTCCCGGCCGCACAGTGTTTCTCAACCTCTCCCTGCATGCTGTCAAGACTTCACCAGCTGAGGAAAAATACACATTTTCACAGCTTCTGTTAAAGAACAGCTATGTGTATAAATAGATTTTTGTCTTTCAGTTTAACACACACTTACAGCTAAAAAAAAAAAAAAAAATTAGACTTAGTCTGTCCTTATTTGAACTACTTTATTTATTCAGGCACCAGCCTCACACTATCACCCAAATTGGCACTCCAACTTCATTTCCTGCCAGGCAGCACAGGCTCTCCCTCATCTGACCTTTCACACAGTGAACCCCTTGAATGGACAATAGTGCCCTTCAGTTGGGCCCCACGATCACAGCAAAGCTTGCAGCTGGAGCACACAGCAAGCCTACCCTGGTTCGAGGGCACGCCAACAGCTGAGAAAGATCACTGAACTGCCGAGGGGATTTTGGGGAATGCTAGGGGAATCACAGATGTGAGGGATGAAAAGTGGTCTTTGCGCTGTGAGAGAGGCTCAAGAGTTGGAGCTGTTTATTAGATGCCATGAAGTAGTTGGCCTTTAACAGGTGCTCAGGGGCTGGAAGGGATCTGGAGCTGAACCTCATGAGGATGAAACCCTTTGAAAGCCCCGGGGCATTTTTCATCAAATAAAGGAAGCAGGGGATTAGGGCAGTTACTATAAAATCCAGGGGTTTCATGCTAGGTGTCAGAAATAATTCCAGGTTATACACTGGATGGCACTCATGAAAAACAAAAGTTTCATGGCTTCATACTGTGGAAGAAACTAATTCATTAATCAATTTCCTCCATGGAATTAGTTTTGAGGCGTTTGCACTTCACTTGATCATTTGTAGTTATAGCTTTGCTTATAGCTATTTCACTACATTTGGTTATCAGAAACACTTTTTATACTCAGGATGAGTGAATGATGTGAAATATAACATGTATAACCTGCTTGAGTTTTAAATCTGCTGGTAGATTTGACCTTTGAACAAACCCAGTTTTTTTAGCCTTGCAGTGAGCAAGCAGACATGCAGCTTGCTCATCTAACTCATCTAATCTTAGCAAGAAAGCAAATGTCAAACAATTTCTTTAAAGGGGATTGTACTTTTCATTATATTATATTATATTATATTATATTATATTATATTATATTATATTATATTATATTATATTATATTATATTATATTATATTATATTATATTATATTATATTATATTATATTATATTATATTATATTATGCTGCCATCGAAATTAAAATGAGCTAATATTTTTCTTAAAATGGTATAATGGACTTATGAGATCGGCAAATCATTGCATTTTGGTTTTATTAACATTTTTATACAATGTCCCAAATTTTTGGACACATCCTCATTGTAACATTTTTGGTTACAATATTTAAACATAGCCATGTTAAACATAAACATGTTTAATCTGAGGATGCTCATGCAGTTTTTCTTTTTTAATACTTTAGGCTCTGCGTGATGTCAGTGAGCAGATATCCTTAATGTGGCCATCATGCTGTTTAAATATTTTGTTGGTGGCAGCAAATCTTAGTTTGGCTTAAAGGGAGGAAGGGGTGCTAAAACTGAATGCTTCGGATAAAAGGCGAACAGAGTGACTGCACTACAGCACAGTAAATTAACTGAGAATAATCCTGAAGGGTGAATCATGTAAAACAATAAAATACAGACTTTATTATAACTATTTATTTGCTAAAAAGGTGGGTCCTGCTACTCCATCCACCAGCAGCTTGATTACATTTACTGAATATTTTGGGAAATTTGTTAATAAAGTGACTGTAGCAATGTTTAAGGTCTCTTATTTCACCTGGTTCTGTTTTTTACAAAGTTATTTGAGTTGTTTATACAATATCAAAAAAATCAGAGATATTCTAATTATGTGTCTCTATAAGGGTTTGTTTTCTTTGGTCATTTTTAATCTTCTTTTGTTTGTCATAATATGATGAAGTGGACAATTACCCTTTATATCACTTATGTAAAGAAAGATCAATGTCTCATAATGAATATGTGTCTGTAACTTCTATAATCTTTCTATTGAAAGTTATTGTCACTAAAGCAATCAGTGCATGGTGATTAGGAGCTTGTTTCGGCATCCTGCTCTCTCCCCTCAAGGGTTTCTAATTAATGAGAAAATCAATTATGACAAGCACACACCAAATGTGCCTTATCTTCTTTTGCCAAGAGGATATTTGATGTTTGGAGCCACAGGGCAAGTGCAGGCAAAAAATAGGCAATATACAAATAAGGATCAGGGATTTAAAAAAAAAAAAAAAAAGTCAGCATTTTAATAAAACCATGGGTACAAACAAGACAGAGTATATTAAAATTCTGCCATAATCATTATCATCCTGCTCCTCATCGTCATTGCCATTATCACAAGGCTTGCTTCTCTTCCAGTCATGTAATGACGTGCTGTCCAAGAAGCCATTTACTCCAGCCAGGAAAGTCGTCCAGATACTTGGCGGCGCCCCCCACTCTGCCTCTTTAAATGAGTTTTCATTAGCATAATGGTGTGTGCTGCTGCTTGGTGATTTCTTTTAATCAACCCCGGAGTCACTGGTAATTAGTAACAGATGACTAATGGATTCTGATGGATACTCTTGGCATCCGCAGAGTCACTGTCAGCTGAACTGATACTAAAGGGAATATCACTAGCAGCTGCAAATGACAAAATATTCATAACATGGGATTGTAGGTGAACTGAAATAGGTTAACACTGATGTTTCGAGCTTTGTTCCGGGGAACCCAGTGCATTTTCAGATTCACCCAAGCTGGCCTCGGCACATTTAAACTCATTGGATCTCAGGTTTGGCATCAACCTAATCTTCCCCTGCAGGAAAAAAAAAAACTGTCCTCTGAGCCGATTGGATGAAATTGACATTCCCTGTGCTGCTTCCATTTCTGACTGTGTCTCGCAGCTTTGTTTCTCCACAGGACAAGTGGTGATTGGAGTTCTGAGAGGTAATAGGAAGCCTAATATCCAGCAGTGCAAAGATACAGAGTGAAAGACTCGGTTCTTTAGAGAGAAGGAAAAAAAAAACGTTAAAATTCATAGGACGAAAAAAGGAATCAACTGCAGAATACATTACACAGCATCAACTGTTCCAAGGACAGCAAAGGTCAGACTGCTCATCTGGCACACTGTCTAGCAGTCAATGGGAGTGTGGGATCACATTGTACAAGAAAAAGTGGGATTTAAAGCTGCAGAATGTCAAGCTCCAAATCCACACACGCAATCTGTGATGGCTTCCCTGCATCACTGTCCACACACACACATACACAGAGCCTGCATGTCCCTGGACAGCATGTGTGGGCTTGTGTACATCCTGGTCAAGTGAGTCCATCCACAGAAGCCAGTGACCCATTTTTGTTTTCAAAATTACCACACCTCCTCACTTGGTTGCTTTGACCTTTGATAGAGAAGACCTAGAAATGATGTACCCTGCAGACAGAGAGCTTGTCTCAACCCTAATCTGTCCTGAGGCTGGGATTGATGCTGTCCAGGGCTTAGAGAAGCTCGATCCTTTCAACAGACATTCACCAGGATGTGTTACAGCAGGATTGCAAATTACCAAAGTTGTTTAATCATGGATTGATAAGAACAATAGTTTCCCTGGAAACCAGACTACTACACATTTAACTCCCAGACAAGCAACCACCCAAACATCATTCTTTGTCATTCTGTTTGCTTTTGGCCCTACTGTCTCTTAAATATACACAGATCACTCACGCCTACACACCTAGAAACACACACAGGAACGCACAAAGCGCCCACACAGGTGAAAAATTCAAGAACCTTTGATTTCCCCATCACAATTTCCTTTCTTTCGCCCTCTAACCCTCAACTCAATAAATTAAGTCTCTCTTCTGTCTCAGAGTTCCTTGTTCAAAGTTAAAACAAGATCAAGTTTACCCAGAAACCCCACCCAGCCCGCCTCTCCTGCTTTCCCAGAGACTCACTATTTCAACACAGGCTGGGGGACGGTGTACATGTATGTATACATACATACGTGTGTGTGTGTGTGTGAGAGAGAGAGAGTGAAAGCCACACCCCGCAGCTGTGCACCTGGAACCACTCCCATTCCAGCATGGCAGTGAACCCACACACCTGTTCACACCTGAGGTCTGCGCCTCTGGTCTGCCTTCTCTTACCTGCCTTTGTTGCATCCATCATCTGGTGACACTGACACAAGCTGAGAGGGCGGGCGGTTTAAAAAAAAAAAAACGTGTCAGGACTATCCATGCCTCATCAGAGTAATGTCAGCTATGTAACTGGTAGAGCTCCATAAAACAAAAATTATATAAGGATGTCTATTTTTGGATTTACTGGACAATTGTACTTTTAAAAAATCTCTTTGCAGTCCTACTCAGCCAGCTAAACCCACAGCAAACACAATATGTAAGTGTGGTGAACTTCTGGTGAATAGCTGACTCCTTTTTGACAATAACTTTTAGCATGAAAGTGACAGGTTTTCTAACGCAAATCAAATCAGACATAGCAAACAATATATCATATAGACCCTTTTACAGCCTACGTCATCAAAGGATTCGCGCGCATTTTGGCAACGGAAGTGAACTGCTATTCCATTCAAATCAATAGGAACAAGGAGACTGTGCAGCATTTAAACGTGATTTAAAAGCAATATCAGCATCAAAATGTCTGGCTGTTGCGTGTTCGGCTGTCAGAATTTCTACTCTACCAAAAGCAGACTGAAAGTTGTACCGAATCCCACGGGATAACGGCTGTTTGAGAGAAAACGGAGGCATCTGTGGTTGCAAGCCATCAAATGTACTGATAAAAATTGGACTGAGGACACAATCAGAAATGCTCACGTTTGAAGCGTGGATTTTATTTCAGGTAAAGTTATTTATCTCCTCTGGTTATACAGGGATGTCAGGTATCTAAAGTAAACAGCATTAGCTGGTAGTCTATTTGGCTTTTAAATTGTAGTGTGGCTGGCTATTTACAGGTGAGGTACCGCTGGACTCAGAGTCCTGATTTTTAAATTAATATTTAATCGCACTATAGATTACAATATGCAGTGCCAGTCAAAAGTCTGAGCAGACTCACATATGAATGGTTGAGTGTGTCTCACAGTGTGACTGGAACAATATTTTTTTTTTAATTGTAAATCAATAATATCTGCAGCCGGAAAACTCTTAGCAAGCTAGAAAAGTAATCTGACGAAGTCTCACGCTGCTAGTGGTGTGCGATACTGCAAGATTTGGTATTGATCGATACCAAGTAAATACAGGACCAGTATCGCCGATACTGATACCGATACCAATACTTTTTAATAATTATGAAGAATTTTCATGAAGTTTAAGTGTTTTGTGATTTTTTTTCTTTTCTTTTTTTTTTTAAACTTTGGATCATTAATTAGTTAAAAACCAGAATAGAACTGAGCAAAGTTTATAGGTAAATAGAAAATACTTTATCAAAATAAAAGTTTTTGTTCTGAAACAATAGAACAGCAACAAAACAATTTTCTTTTTTCTTAAATAAAGTGTACAAAATGATCATTCAAGAACAAATTAAAAGTTTTTTCAGGTGGAGTTTTCAGAAAGTATAATACAAAAATGTAATAAAAAATGTCCCTTCATTCAATAATTTTCTGGATTTTTTTTTTTGTTAAATAAACAAGCTGTACAAAATTATCACTCTTAAACCTTGTAAAACAGCTATGCTTCCGGCCCCGCCCCCTTCTTCAGGCCTGCGATTTGATGTCAAAAATATAAGACAATTTGGCCCTTTAAGTTACTTTTTTGACATTTTATTTTTCCCAAGTAAAATGTGTTACGTGTCACGTGACAGTATAACGTCAAAACACTGCAGGGAGGGGAGGCACAAAGTGTGCCTGCTCTGTGCTATGACGGGAGCGGCACTTAAACAGTCAGCTCGCATCTTTGATGAAACTGCAGCACTGCATACAGGAGAGAAACTGAGGCTGAAGTATCGATCTTATTACACTGGTATTGATCATTATCAATACCAACGTTGGTATCGATATTATCGATATGTGGATCGATCCGCCCACCACTACAGGCTGACATGCTGACATGTATATATCCGCCCACGGATACTGGCCCACCTGCTAACGTACCACAGGGATCAGGGAGTCGGTTGCTGGTGGTCAAAATTAATTTTTGCAGGTAGTTTTCACGATCTTTCGTTAATAATCCCTTCTGGTATATTGAAACGCTATTGAACTCCGCCGTATTTCCGTTTCCAAAATGCGCACGCATCGCTACCTACGTCATCATTGTTTACAAACAGTAAAAGGGTCTATAGTATTAAAATAACATTCCTATTGATGAACTAAAATGATTTTGTAGTAATATCTAAAATTCTTTTGACCACCTATCAGTGTTACATATGTGTCACTTCACAAAATCAGCACAAACCCTGATTTTGCCACTCCAAACAAACATGGGAGGTCTGAGCATGTGCAGTAGCTCCACAGTGGGGCTTCATGCACTCCCTCATGCCTGCTGACAGGTACGGTATCGGACCATCTGTTGTTGTCTCTCTGGTATTTTACCTCAACAAACTATTTAACAGGGAAATCATCTGCACAGGTGAGAACAGCAGAATACACAAACAGCACGGAGACAGCAGCAGATTAAAAAAAATCCACCAACCCAAGATGCTTGTTTTTGTCACTAGTGAAACTATGCTTTCCTTCTAAGGTGCTAAAGTGTGAGGAGTTCAGCTTGAATTTTGAAGGGGAGGCTTTGATATTTTATAGCAACATATTGTTTTTAAAGATAAAACATCTCCCTGCTTCTCCACTGCTATTATTTCATGTGGTTCCACGCTCTCTTGGTTTAATTTGGTAAATCTGGAGCAATAATATCTCACTTTGCTGATTTGTCTTTAACCTGTAGTGCCTGATGGGGGCCTGCTGCATAAAAACAATCCATATAATGAATGATGCCACCCTCTCATGTCAATGTAAAACTCAAATCAAAGAAATAAATCACCGCTTTTTGACAATATTACAACATGCTAATTTCAGTATATATTTTTTTAATTATTTCTAGATATGATAATTGTAATAATAATAAGAAACACTTTTCATAATAGCAGTTTTTTTAAATGCCCAGTTATAAAGTCCATCCACCCATCCATCCATCCATTTTCTTCAGCTTATCCAGGGCCAGGTCATGGGGACAGCAGCCTAACCGGAGAAGCCCAGACAACCCTCTCCCCAGCCACCTCCTCCAGCTCATCCGGGGGGACCCCAAGGTGTTCCCAGGCCAATTGAGAGATATAATCTCTCCAGCATGTCCTGGGTCTGTCTCGAGGCCTCCTCCCGGAAGAACACCTCACCTAAGAGTTGCCCAGGAGGCATCCTAGTCTGATACCTGAACCACCTCAACTGGCTCCTTTTGATGTGGAGGAGCAGCGGCTCTACCTTGAGCCCCTCCCGAATGTCTGCACTCCTCACCCTATCTCTAAGGGAGAAGCCAGCCACCCTTCAGAGGAAGCTCATTTGTGCCGCTTGTATTCGCAATCTCATTCTTTCGGTCACTACCCAAAGCTCATGACCATAGTTGAGGGTAGGGATGTAGATCGACCGGTGAATCGACAGCTTCACTTTCACACTCAGTTTCCCTCTTCACCACGACAGACCAGTGCAGTTTGTGAAAAGTGAGTTGCAATAATTAGCACAGGAGAAAATTAAATTGTGTAGGTTTGATTTTTGCAGTATTTCTTAGATGACAGCAATAAGACTGGATGAGCTTAGGGGTGTGAGATTCAAAATTCAAATGCTGGTCAAAGATAGCATCGAGATTCTTAGCAGACGATTGAGCCAATGTGAGGACTGACCCTGACTGAGAAGCTGTCAGGCCCGAACACAAGAACCTCAGTTTTGCCAAGACTGAAATGAAGGAAATTTGAAGAATTCGCTGTACTGCACAGCTCTGGCACTGTAAACATATAAGCACTGCCAGTTATACAAATACATCTTAGCTATAATCTGTTCCTGTATTAAATTTCAAACAACACATTTTTCACAATGTTAGCAGTCATAGAAGGCCTTGGCTAGTTAGATTTTATAAAAATTCTGAATTTTATAAACCTGCGTCATGAGTAATTTACTGACTGATGAGGCCACAGTATCACATGCTAATTATTTTTTGGTTTGTAATTCCTTCGTAAATTATTATGAAACTCTTCAAGTACGTCTGTCTCCTATTAGACTCCATCAAAAGAGCTTAAAAAAATCTCTTGAGATGACTTTACTCATGTGAAAATGTAGAAAATCATCTTCAAACAACAAAGACCCGAGTACCAAAGGTACATTGCCAATATCTGTTTTTTATTTATTCTCTAATTTCCCAACATAGACATATTGGTTCAATTATCTTCTTGATCTAGGTTTTGAGAATAAAGGAGATTGCCAGAGAAAACAATAACGCCAGCAGCACTGGAATGGCTCAACAATGAGCTCTGTTTTCATTCTGAATGTCAACCACGTGTCGCTTCTGGGAATAGATGCAACGTTCCAGTTTCATACTAATCCCACTGTGGTACCTCCAGAAGGAAGCCACCTTTATTTTTCCTTAGTCTCTAAAATAATAAACTTTCTCTCTCTTCTCTGTTTGTATTTGACCAGTGCTCTGTATTAGAGAGGAGGAGTCATCAAGAACCCAATTAGAGGTCTGAGACCTTCCAAAGGGATTTTTCCCTACTCTCTGCTTTGGGAAGCCAGTTGCCAAGTACTGCCATGTACACAGGAATCATTAGCGACTCTCCGGTAATTCACTCTGGGATGCTAAATACTTTGTGGTTGTATTTCAATTGATTAGTAGGTCGTCCATAAATAACAATTCTTCCTATCCAAACAGGCATATTGACATCCTTATATCAAGCTCTGTTTACTGTCATATTAATATTTCAGCTCCTAAGTTATAAATGTTAAAAACACAGCTTCTCAGCCCTTTTACTTTAAATTTATAAATCACTTCAAAATCTGCCACGATTCAACACTGCAACAAGATCTGTTGCATTTAAATCAATGCCAGGTTCAGCTTTATCTGAGGTGCATTTACTGACACAAGAGGTTTTTTTGTTTTTTTTTTAAGCAGATACACAGCTCACACATTTCCTGTGTGGGCTGATATTCTATCGCAAATATTTCTGCAAAGTCAGATTCAGATTGTGGCCTCTAATAAATCAATACAATAACAAAAGCAATAACAGCCAACAGTCAGGAGAAGATAACTGTTCAAGGGAGAACAAAAATACCTCTCAGCTCCCCTGCAGCAGTGGTTTATAGTGTAAGACCACCCAAATAGTTCACTTGATATAACAAACTTGTGTTGTTTCAGCATGAACTAAAAAGTTTTGCCCTTGTATTTGTGAATACTTGTTACATGGCTCTACATTTTGAAATCTTGAGCAATTTTTAAGTTTGATTTTTTTTATTGATTTATGTGTTTTGGTTTCTAGTCAGAATGAATATCCCACTGTGAACCTGCAGCCAGTGACATTATTTAGCTTCAGACTGTTTTTCATAGCAGCATTATGACTAACAAATATAACATTTAACTGCATTGCATCACCTCTTATCACAACCAAACTAGGTAATGAGTGCCACAGGCAATTTCATGGGAATTAATTTATGTGCAGTAATAAAATATACACACAATAACGATATGCACACATGTAGCTGGGACATTGTTGAACTGGCTTGCATTAAAACCTAGCTAGCTAAAGAGTTTAACTTGAGCTTTGAACTGTGCTGTTTTTCAGTTATTTTTTGTATAGCACCTTAAATATTACTCTATGTATTACTCTATGTACTCTATGTATGAAAAAACTTTATAATAGTAAAATTGTCTAGCAATTTGCAAGCGAGCCTCATGTTATAGTAGACTAGCTTATCTGAAGCAGGCTTATGTCTTGGTAACTAGGAATTAGTAAAGGCTGACACATATCAGATTTACAGTCAAACAAAATGAGGACCTTTTTTTTCCCCTCCCCATCTTGTCAGTCATCTGTCCACACAGTCAGTGCCATTACCCAAACAGAACAAGGGGTTGATCTGCATGGTGGCTTTTAGGCAAAAGTAAAAGCATGAAAAATCTGATATGTGCAACCATGGCAAATATTCGGGAATTACCAGACTTAGTGGCATGAATGAAAATGTATTTTAGTCTTTGTTTAAATTATTGAGAATGAAAAATGTATGGGGATGTTTGTTGATTTAAATTTAGTTGCTCCAAAGAGTTCAGTTCAGCAGTGATCACAGGTATGCTTGAAAGCAGCAGGAGCACAGAATATGACTGGAGGCCTGTAGCACTGGCTACATCAGAAATTATCCACAGAGACCAACACCATTTTTGTAATTGTCTGTAAACATGTTTTTAATGTTGTCAAGTTGGATATCTTACCTGGTAGGTGTACAGTGGTTTAACCTACTTTTGGAGCCAGCCTCAAGTGGCCAAAAGCAGAACTGCAGGAGTCTGTGCCGTTGATGTGATTCTGCCTCTTATTGCATTACTTCAGACCAGAGGTGTCAAACACAAGGTCTTGGGGCCAGAATTGGCCAAAAGACTCCAATCTGGTCCACTGGATTGGAAAATGTGAGGTAGGGCATAGATTTTGGACTTTTGACTATTTTAACTTATTTTCATAGATTTTACAGGTTTTGCTACTTATAAAGGCCTTCCTCACTGACATTCATACAACACCAAAGTAATTAATAACATCAATAACAGTTCAAACACAGAAAAGTTCCTGTTTTTTCACTATATACCATAGATATTTTTTATTTATTTATTTTTTTTGCAATAGGTCCATGGTGAAAAAAAGAGGACATTATCTGTGAATTAATGTAACTGGAATTACAGGAAAGGTTGGGCAACAAGCTACCAGAATGTTTTCTGTAATTTTACATATTTATTTATTTGTGCTGCTCTCTCATTTACAACAGCAGCAGATGTATCATTGGAATTGTACTTCTGTTTCTTATATTAAATGGGATTAAATGTCTTTACACTGACAGAAAGAGGAGTTCCGCTGGTTCTGCCCACTTAGGATTAAAGTGGCTCAGCAAGTGGCTCACGATGTAAAATGAGTTTGACGTCCCTGCTTTAGACAGTGTGATGAATCAACAACATTAAAGAGGTCCTGCCACAAGCTAAACATGCTCCCACCAATCTTAATATGAGTCATTAGTTATTAAACCAAACCATCAAAGGAGTCATACTGAGCATTAAATGATGAATGAATACTTTGTGCTTGTTTGTCATTGTCTATGTAGCTGCACATTATTGGTGTGGATCCTCACTCAGCAATGATGGTGGTTATTGGTGATGTATTACCAACTAAATAACCATCCACTCCAGGGTGACAAAATTGCTTTTGCTGTCTGTTTTTAATTATTATTATTATTATTAACTTTTTGAAGTGCAAATTTATGCAGAACACCACTGAAAACACATGTAGAATATGTGTGTTAACAGTATTTAACACATTAAAAATGTGGAGACCTTCTAAGTGCAAATGTAGCATATGGCCCAAGCAACAGCACCACACAGTTTGGGAGGGTGGGGGGGAGCCCTGACCTTTGGCTCTCTACAAAGCATTCCCCACACTATGGACCCATTGAACTGAGGTTCTTCTGAGGTTCTATATAAAGAGCATCGCTAATGTGACTGACATGCACAACTCACCACAAATACTACTATCACCCAGGAAACTAATTCTGTGTGGAGCTGCCAATATGCTGACATTACTCTTCAGCTGAACTACAGGATGAGTTGGCTGCATTCACAGCTCTGTTGTTTTGGTGCTTTTTCTTTTTTCATATGTAAAACATGTACTCTATATTTTCTCTTTGTCTCACACACACACACACACACACACACACACACACACACACACACACACACACAGTAAACTAAAATGTCATGTGTCCATCGGTGCAGTTTGTAAGTTCAGTTGGCATTCTTGGAATCACTCCACTGAGGATATCTGTCTCCAGCTCAACATCTGTTTAACACTACTGTCAGCTGGAACAGTCAATAATGTCTAATTCCTCCAAATGGGGCACAAGTCATGCATAATGCTGGCTTCAAATCAGGGAATACAAGAAAATAAATGCACGTCCAAGCAGCTCTTCCAGAATATAGATTAACTTCAAATGGTTCTTATTTATGCACTGGGTTTGGTCCTATGTGAATTTTACAGTATTCCTTTGCTTCCAGTAGTCCAAAAATATAAACAGTGAAGTTCATACTTTATTTATTTGAATTTTTATTTTTAAGTTATAGCGTGTTTGTTTTTTTCTGAAGCCACTAGGCTGTTGGCAACACTCAGAACATTTAAAAACCTTAGTTTATGCGCTGGGTTTGCTCAGCCTGTTTACTCCATCTATCTCTTGGATTTGGTTGGTGTTTTACGATGCTTATCAGGTGTGACAGCTCTTTGTTATGACGGTCTTCATGCTTCACAATGTCTTTAACATAATCTACCACAGACAAAAAGAGGGATCAAAGGGAGCATATCTGCAAATAAGGAGGGATGCAGAATGATGTGTCATCCATGCCTCTCGTGAAAGGCTTGATTAAGATCTAGCAACATTTCCGCACTTTCAGACAGGACTTGCGTTGTTATTCCTTTGCTCCACTGGGAAGGCAGAGGAGGGCTTGGTGTAAACACCTAGAGAGGGCTTTCACTCTCTTTCTGTGCAGGTGAGACGCAGCGGCAGGCTCGTTCCACAATGCACCTCGGCTTTCAGAGCCCCCTGCGCAGCAGCTATCTTTTCACTGGGTTCGGGGGGTCACTATTTTCCCACCAGGGTAACTCTTTTTCAGCTCATATGCGAAGCCCGCATTATGGCCTCTGAATGAGAATTGTCACTTTCAACGTGCATTCCTTTGGGTTTCTCCTCGTACAGAGGACCAGTGAATAAGAAATCAGCATCTTAATAAAACACTCTTTTTGGCGCACACACACCCCACCCCCCTGCTCCCTTCCTAGCTCCATCAACCCCCAACTCCCCTCCCCCCGCTGCTATTCTGTGAACTTAGGGATCCATAGGAGGTTTATTTGAGATGCAAGCACAAGTGTGAGAACAGTGGGCTTGGGAAAAAATCCTTTCCTTTGGCCTGAATGGGGGCATTTCAAAAACCGGACGTTTTTTTCAGGAACTCCTTCAGCAATAGCCTTCGTCCTCTGTCAGCTGAACAAAACACTGCTGCCATTCAGGGAGAATAAAGCTTCATTACTGGCTAATTTGATTGAGTATCGCCGCAGTAAAGATGCCCTCATTTAAACTCTTTCCTCCCGTCTTTTGCTTCTTTTTTTCATATAAGGATAACTAGTAATTGTAACAACCCTAGTTAGTAAATATGTTAGAGGCTGGACAATGTTTGAGGGCATAGATCAGATGCTTCATCCATGGCTAAGGCTCTGCTTAGCTACTGGTGTTCACAAATGAAAAGAAAAGTCAGTCACACAGTGATACCCAGTTGGTTCATTCAACTCTCCGCCTATTCACTCTCTGTACAAAACATCAAAGTCGGGCACTGCCAGGGTTGAATCACAGAAAAAGGGACACATACAGAGAAAAAAGATGCAGAAATCCCCTTAAACACAACATCAAACTGGTTTCCATGCGGACTGGTTAAACTGTAAAGGTCATGAATAATGGATTGCATTCAAGGGGATTAGGTTAATTTGCTACTTAATCATTTATTGGATTCTGATTTTTTTTCAGTTCAATTTTATTTATACAGCACCAAATCACAACAAACAGTCGCCTCAAGGTGCTTTATATTACAAGCTAAAGACCCTACAATAATTGCAGAGAAAACCCAACAGTCAAAACGACCCCTTATGAGCAAGCACTTGGCGACAGTGGGAAGGAAAACCTCCCTTCGGCAGCACCAGGCTGAGGGAGGGGCAGTCATCTGCCGTAACCGGTTGGGGCTGAGGGGAAGGGCACAGGACAAAAGACATGCTGTGGAAGAGAGCCAGAGATTAATAATAATAATTAATGATTAAATGCAGAGGGGTGTAAAAACAGAGAAAAAGAGGTGAATGAAAAGAAATACTCTATGATATAGTTCCTATTAATATGATAGATAGCGTAGTTCATTATTAATCTTTTCTGCAACCTTACAGGAATTCTCACACACATAAACATACTGCCATTCGCTGGTTGTAGAGTGTCTTTCTCCTCATAAGAAGGAAAGGGGGGTAATATCTGCTGACACCACTGTTGTATTTCCAGTAAGGAATTAGCACCACAAAATGATCAAAGGATGGTGTTTGCAGAGGCATTGCCATTTCTGCATAATGAGGCGAATCCAATAACACCGCTGTACATATCATCCATAATGTGGAATAACGCACAGATAGACAGAACAGCAGGAAGCTGACTGGCTTGCTGGCTGCCAGATTCTTTGGTCTGTTTTCTTTCTGCTAACTTTTGCTCATTTTTGTTGTGCACCCAAAATTAAAGACTTATAATCATATAATATAATTCATGCTTATTCAGTGATGGCAAGGAAGCTTTCAGTAAGCCTGCTGCATAATCACACGTAGACTTTTCATATTGATGTTGCTCCTGTTGAAAATGATTAAGACAGCTATTTTTATTCTGGGAAATTATATATTAAATATATTTGTTTAGGAAACGTTTTGAGATATTTGTTGCTTCACCACTTTGAGATTATCTTGAATAGCAAATGAGTTTGAAACTAAGCTGTTTTCCAGTGCCTGCATGAATTGGATCAATGTGTTGCAACTTCTGTTGTCTCCTTGGACAAATATTATGGCTTTCTAGGAACAGACATCCTCAGAGATAAGACAGGAAAAAAAATCCATTTGTGTGGGCATGTTGCACATTTGTGATTCATTCAGTTTACTGTAGCTGATTTGTGTCTGTACCACTGGAGCTTCAGGATGCTGGAGTAATGTGATGCGCAGTGATGAGCCAAAACTGTAAGACCACCTCTGCCTAATAGGCTGTCGGTCCTTCAGAAGCCGCCAAAACGTTCCATCCCGCCAAGGCAGAGACTCCAAGACATTAGCAACAAGTTCTTGCAAGTTGCAATTGGGAGCCAGTGTGGATCAGACTTGTTCAGTACACCCTCCATCACCCTGTTGCCAGATCATGCTTTGTCCCTCTTGGACCCTTGAAGTATTGCCATTTGGAAGATGTTCCTACTCAGTTCCTCTAGCCAGATTGATTCAGGCCTTATTAAAGCAGCTCAGGTCTTTACACCTGCCAATTTTTTTCTCAACCAATGTGTTCTATGAGCACTGGCTGTTCACTACTATCTAATATATCCCAGAACTTCACAAATGCCATTGTTTCAAGATGAACAATGTTATTCAATTCAGCTTTGAATGTTCATAGTGTTTTGGCTCATCTGGGAAATAATTTAAAATGATTAATTTCACAGTTTAAAATATGACTTCATCTACTTATTGACATTATTTACTTATTTTCTTATTCTACTCTATGCCTTACAAAGTGTCATAATTTAGGGAATAAAATCAGAAATAAAATTGGTCAACGAACATATATATATATATATATATATATATATATATATATATATATATATATATATATATATATATATATATATATATATATATATATATATATATATATATATATATATATATATATATAAAAATGTGACACCATCAGAGCATGTCAGCTTATTGTATGAGTGAGCAGAGCCTGAGCCTGGTTATATTTCCATAATGAGGTTGCATTTAGAAATATCTAAAGTCTAAGCTGCATGCTGTAGGCTTGTGCAAAATGATAACTGCACTCATGGATTTTCGCTGTTCCCGGCGCAGGAGAAAGACCTCTCGGAGTCTGTGGATGAGGGGCCGGGGCAGTGCTCTTAATGGCAGTGGTGACTAAAACACATGCTTGTTTCCACAAATTTTTTACATGTATGGCAAAAATCACATGCATCATGGCTCTCTTTCTCTCTGCCCTGGGCATCTGACAGAGACAAATTATTTCTATAATATTCCCAATATTATATGTATTCATTATTTATAGCCCTGACACTTAACATTTCATCTGTAATACATTTGGCTAGAAAACACTGAGCTATTGGAATAAACAGCTTTTTGGGAGGTCTGTCACTTTAATTAACAGTCTGGGAGAGCCTGACAGCTGTGATGGCAAGAGGCAAGCCAATCACAGGTGCTGTGTGGGGCACAGAAAGGAATGTCAGTGAGTGTTTGACAGTAGAGGCCATGTGCAGAAATAAGATGACAGGTGGCCCGATCCAACACATGACTGCTAAAATGAGCTTGCCTTTGGGAGCTCCAGAGAAACATAGACAGCGTTAATGAAACTAGCAGCATTTAAATGTGTTACGCTCCACAATAGCATATCCCAAGGTTAGGGCAGTAAAAAATACAACAGAGAGGTAAATTACCTGAAATAGACATTTATGAATGCCAATAATATAGTTTTTGGTTAAAGCTGTCAACTCTATGATTTATTTCGTAATATGATTTTAAACCTCACTGGTCCCTGATTGAACTGGGTTAATCTGAATTCTAGGTCAGTACAGATCTTCTAGGTGCACATATTAGAGTCATTTTGATTGTAGATGAAGTAAATATGTGTTTGTTCGTTTGTTTTGTTTTGTTTTAAATGATCTCTGGGAATCAGCTTTGGAGAACTCCAACATTTTTCAACAACATGATGTTCTCTGTAAATTTTTGGGTCTCAGTGGGAGCTGCTCTAAATACCTCAGGAAGTAAAAGCAGATACCCCCAGGTGCAGCAACACGGATGACTGACACACATGCAAACACAAAGACATGCAAAGAATTTTTTTTCTTTTTTTTTTTTAAGGAAAGGGGTTCTTTTTTGCTGTCTGCACGAGTATAGCCACTTGTCCCTCGATACACTGTGCTGTCTTTTACAGTTACATAGAAGCAATAACAGACTGCAGCAATGTATCCAACAAAGGTTGGAGGTTTCCCCAATCATTTACTTACATTCATTCATCTAAAGATGCTAAAATATGTAAGTTAAATTGCTACTTTGTATCCTCAATTTTGACTTTTTGGCCAGATCTTTGGGAAAATCTTTAAGACAATCAGATGCTGCTTTTTGTAAGGAGTCAGTAAAAAATTCCAAAAGGCTGGGTGCAGTAGTGCACAATTTTTAGGTGTTCTATTCCACCTTTAGGGTTAGGGTTAGAAATTCAGAGAGAAGGTTTTAGTTACTAGTTTAGTTACTTTTGGTTTAAGATTTCTCATTAAAAATTGTGTCTTTTGAAAAAATAATACATTTAAACCAGTGGTAACTATCTTTACTTGTTTTACTTTACTCATGTTGTGGGGACCTGTATTTGGTAGCACATGCATATTATGGGGATGTGTAATCCATATGGGAACAAAATGTAAGTCTCAGCATGAATCATAAAATGTGAAGGCCAGTGTTCTCACAGTCAGTTCATTAATCCTAGGTTGGGAACTACTGGAATAAAATTCCGAATCAAACTCCTTAACCAGCTATTTCTGTAAAACGCTGCTTAAAGTTTCATATATTTAATAAAATATAAAGTGCTGGTATTATATAGAACAAATTGTGCAATTGTGTGGAAAAGAGGCATTTATTTTTCTTGTAGGCGTGTTCTCATCCCTGCCAACAATATTCCTCTATATCGCTGTAGATGTTCTCAGTGTCAGCTAAGTTTCCACAGTATTGCTGCTGTGCAGGGAGCCCTGCATGCTGAGGCCTGTTTCTTAAGCCTGCATTTCTGACACACACAAAGGTGCTGCACATCCCAGCTTTGTGTCAAGGATTAGGAGAGCAGATTCGCTGCAGCCACAGAGAGACACGCTGAAATTGCTGCTTCCGTTTTCTCAGATACCCTCATGGTTAAAACCACTGGTAAATTCCTGAGGATATGACACAGGGCTGTCCCACATGCAGTGAAAGTATCAGCAGCACCCAGTGGTGTCTTAAAAAGTCAACTCTAACTAAAGAACATGACATGGAAATCGGGAAACAGTTGAACGGATAATCCAGAGAGTTGGGAAATAATTTAACCAGCCTGACAACTTAAGAGTTTTATCACTGCGCTCACAGCGCAGTATAAAAGGCGTCCAGTTGTTTCTAACTGGTTTCTGACCAAAGAACAGCACGAGCCATCAAGTCCAATTAGCACTGCACACTTATGTCACAACCCAGAGGTTCAGCGTGCTGGACTGAAAGCAGCAGGGAAGGATTAATGGCCCCTGAAATAAGGTGGTTAAAAATATACTGTAGGGAATGGGTTAAATCATTAGAATAAGCCACTTTTATCCACAACCCAGTCATCTTTTGGAACTGAATAGCATTTTAGTCTGACTCTTTGTTTTCTCAGAGCTTTTATTTGTTCACTAAATAAACTGTCCCCAATTGTTCTCACAGTTTCATGGAAGATCCATTATTCTCCGCTTGATCGTATATCAAGCTCTGATGTGGGTTTCCAAAGGAGGCTTAAGAAAAAGAAGTTTAAAAAAGACTTAAAACTTGGCATGAAAGTACTGATTAAGCAAGAAGAAAGACTGATGCTGTCACTGCATGCATAGCTGTCTAAATAATGGACGATTTTTTTTTAATTTTTTTTACGCGTACACCAAATAAACTTGATGTATTTGCTTTGCTTTCGCTTGTGTTCATAAAAGCAAGAATCCAGCTGCATGGATGTCAGCGGTGCTGTAGATGGCTGTGCAGCCTGGATACACTCATCTCCAGATCCTCGTGCTCCCCTTTTTATACACTCCCCTGTATCTGTCTTCCCTGCCTGGTTTTATTTGAGCCGTTTGCCTGTGCCGTTCCAATCGGATGGCTTAGAAGTTGTTTTTTTTTCTACCTTCCATTGTGTAAAAAACACTCTGGCTGACAGTTGCCTCTATGAAACCGGGCTTTCAGTTCTTTGTCAGGCTGCTGCATTGTGACAGAAGACTCTCAGGTGCAAAAACTAGGCGTTGGTAAATGAATGGAAAAAATTCACCATGCACATGCAACAGAGAGACAGATTCCAAAGAGACAGGTGCAAGAGAAAGAAAAGTTTTTTGTTTTGTTTTTTAAATAATGCTAGTAAGCCCTCAGGTATTCTGAATGTGTTTGAGGTCAAAGGTGAAAATTTTTAGAAACACCTGACAAAACACTGAAGAAAAAGACTGCTGCTCTTATTCGAACAGCTTTCACTGTGGCTGTTTTAAATCTACTTGGAAAAACAGTCAATAATGTCAACTAGTACTGTTGAAATCCATTAGAAGACAAGTATGGGCAGTTCTGTAGCTCCAGATTTTGCAGAGCAGAATTCTTGGCTGGCGGATCTGACAGAAATTGAGTTTCTTATCTAAAATGGCAGCGTGAGCTCAGGATTTTTTTTTTCCTCCCTAGGCTGAAGCGCTTGACAAAGAGTTCTCAGTTTATTTCCTGTTCCACAAATACACCTTAAAGTGGGCTATATTTACATGTATTCACATCTTTCTGCAGCACACTTTGTTGTATTTCCTCTTGTAGTGTGTTTTAGTGTTTTAGATGAGAGGTGTGTTTGACTGCTGATACTCTGGAATTTGCTGCAAAGATACAGCTGGGATCATAGGCACAGATCACCTTACTGTAAAAAAAAAAAAGAAAAAAAAAGAGAGAGTGATAGCAGCTGGAAAGCAAATGCACATATGTCAGCCATCTGGAAAAGTCACCCAAAACACTATGCATCCTCTGTGTTGAGACAAAAGAGTCATTTTATTTCATGAAAATTGTTTTTCCTGTTTTTCAGTGCAGATGAAGCTGAAAACTGTACTACCTTCTTAGTCAGTTGTGGCAGCTATAATCAATACAACAAAGTTGGGCTTTAGCCCTCCCTGAGGTGTCTTAGAAATTACCTATTACATTCAACGGGCTTATAACCACTCTATCCAAACATTCAGTGTACATAGGCTTAAACTGTTTGACCCTCATGCCCTTCACCCAGCCTGCAGCAATTTGATTGTTCAGCAGTTCTAAATGAGCTCCAAATGCTGCTGTTCAAAAGGTCACAGACCAGAAGATCTAACTCAAGGGTTCAAAATCAGACCGAGATTGAGAGAGGGAGACATGATACATTAATAAATAAATGAAACAATGAATCTCTCCACAAAAGCACGCATATCGGTTTTAACCGTGTTAAGCTGTTTTCACAGATGCACTGCAGCCCTGGATTTTTCTGTTGCAGAGGTGCTTCTGAGAACACAGATGTCAAGCACAGCCAGATCACACACCAGCCCGTCTTTAACCTCGCAGGTCACTTTTACAAAGTCAGCGTGTGTCAGATTGTGCTGATATGCAAGTATCACAGTAAATTATCTGATGTGTTTAGTGAGTGATTGTCACGCTGTTCCACAGACCGTATAAAACATGGACGTGGACTCCACATTTTGAAGCTTCTCAGGATTTGGGTTACCCCCTTGCTGGTTTTTGGAGCCTGAAGTTACCATGTTTAAATGAAAGCGTGGCATGCTAAGTTATCAGCTAATGCAAGCGAGATGCATTCATAAACTGTGCAGGTGTTTGGCACAGACACACATGTGGGTAACATAAAGTAATAGACTTTGAACTATTTAGAAACACTAGAATTTCACCAAAAATAAAATACAAACTACAAAGCCGTATTATTTGTCAAGTACTTCCATTAAAAGATGCCAGATACCAATTTAATACAGTTAGGACATCTGTCAGACAAAGCAGTCGTGCCCTTTACTCGGACGGAGCACTATCATTTTTGTACCAGGCTGTAAACATGGTTTCTAATGCTCTGAAGACATTTTATCATTTGAGTCGGTCGGGACTGAACTGCTTTTGAAGTCAGTCTTCAGTGGCCACATGAGGAACTGCAGTTTTTACCACTTCCTCTTTGGCTTCATTTTCCAGCCCTGGAGGCTGTCGTTTGGTGCTGCCTCCTGCATGTTCTATCCAGGAAGCTCCCTGACCCAAGACACACAAGAGTCTTTCCAGAAGTACAGCTGTGGAAAAAACGTTTAGCTGATTCAGTGTGAATCAGTTCTTGTGTGCAAACTACTTTACTTTCCTACACAAGTCAGTTTCTGATGTCTATCTGAAAAAGTTGAGGTGGTTAAAGATGCACTGACCACATCAAAGACAAAAGGCTCCTATAAACAGAAGCCTCAATGCTTGGCAGGTTATTAGATCTGGTGGGAGGATCTAATCAGCTTTGCCTTATGTGACACAATCATCTAAGAACAGAAAATGTTGCTCAGTTTAACCAATTTAAGAGCAAGTGTGTGATATTTTTCTACATAAATAAAATAGCATTTTGCATAAATTACTCTGCATTATCAAGGGACTTATAAATAACGGTGTTCTGTTAAAAAAATAATTTTAAAAAAATGGAACATAACACTAACATTTTGTTTTCATTTTCAAAATTTTAATAATTAAAAAAGTACAAGCACGCCTCTATAGTCATCACAACTTTAAAATCAGAATTCAGGAGAAGCCCATCAGTGATTCAAATTCCTCCAAAGAGCAGACTAGTTGATGCAAAAAAAATTAAATTAAAAACCTCAAATTGCCAGGAAAAAAAAAACTGCTGTCCAAACAGGCAATGGCCAGGCTGTTTAGAATAATGTGCTCTGGAGAGAGAATCGTATTGCTGAGCCACAGTAACAGAAGACGTATTTGGAGCACACTCCAACTTTTCAGAAGAATAAGCTCATCCCAACTACGAAGCATGATATTGGAAATGTTATAGCCTTGGTGTTTGGATGTTGTGAAAACCAAAGGCTTACGTGAAATATAATTATTTTTTCAGGTCTGTGCTACATATTTACAAAGTATCTACAGATTTGTTGTGATTGTCCATACTGTAAATCAACTATGTAGCATCTATTTCATGTCTTTGTTCTGCAAGGTGAATGTGTGGTTTGTGAAACTGGAATATATGGATAAAAACAATAACTTGACCTCACTTAGAATAATGCGTGAACACTTCCAAGTCTGAACAACTTTTAAGAGTCGGTCCTGAGTATGCTGCAGATAACACGTTGAACGCTCGGTTTCTCTGTAACATTGGCAATGCAACTCAGGGTGCTAAAATGGTGCTAGCATGTTGCTGCAGGCAACATGTAGAAGCTGAAATCTAAATTAATAAGCCAAGATTAAAGGTTTATGAAATGCCAAGACATCGCACTGCAGCAATCGTTTAACCTCAACCTAAATGCTACAAGGAACACATTTCATGCCATTTAGTGTCACAATTTGGCTTCCAGACATTGAGCAATGATGCTGCATTTCTCCACAAACAAGGCTGACTTAGAACAGTCTTTTTAGCTGTGCTGTCTGTTCAGCTGTGCTTTTTGCCCAGGGCTCCTTCATCATGAACCCCCATTGTGCTAATACAGCGGTCTCATTAAAATATGAGCGGAAACTGGTCTTTTTCACCACAGAGATGTCAGTGTGAAAGGAGCCCTGAGGCTGTGGAAACCAGTAATACTTGGACTGGCCTCATCCAGGTGTGGTTTGATATTCAGAGGAAACTGCAAGACCTTGTATCTTCCTACCTTGCAGGAATGCTGGTCTAATCTGACACTGGCTCAGGAACACAGATCTCTTCAGCTAACTCATTCATTTTGCTGGCAGTAATTCAAATGCTCTGTTGCTTTTCTTTCTTTTTTTTTTCTTTAGATATTATTAATGCACTACTTTTCCAGTCTTGTTACTGACTGAATAGGACTAAGATATTTCATCACAGCTTGTTCAGCTGTTACACACAAAACAGCTTGCTTGCCTTTGAATGTGCAGCCCAGAAGTACAAAGAGTCATTTTCAGACTCTATCTGGCTCCTCACACCTTTAGTAATGCAGCAGCTTCGGCTTCTTTCAAGGTGCTGGACATAAAAGGCACGTGCTAAGTGGATGTCTGGGTGCATCCAGCTAACTAACAAGAGGCAGCCTCAGGCTCTCCCACTGGCAAAGACCCACTGACTACAGCTTCAGGGATATTTTATTTCCTTGGTCACTTTGAAATCTGTACACTTGATCTTTAAAGGCCTATATGCCTGCATTTTTATAGTCTTTTTCTACCCTCAAAGCTAAATCAGCAAAACAACACTTGCTGTTTCAGAGCATCGCACTTTGTTGGATTTTTGTACACATTCATTCATAACATACAGTATAACAGCCTGCTGAACAACTGATTTAAACATAAGCAGTTTTAATGGAAAGTCTTACACGTTCTTGTGTTTGCAGCTAAAGGTGTAGGTGATTTACATGCCCTGACAGTTACAGTACGTGTCTGTTAGATCACATGATAGCCACACATAAAAGGTAGCCTATTTTTCCTTATATCATTTGTCTTATGATTGAAATATCAACAGCCCAAGGTATGATTCTTCCCTGGGTTTGCTTTGATTGGCACAAATAAGAGGAAATGTAGACAATACAGGGGCAAGTGGAGGCATATAGACTGAAACAGACTTCTCAGGGATTAGTCATGAGAACTTCCAATTCACTTTCACTCTTCTCCCCACACAAAGTCAAACTTAGAGTTTGGGCAACTTGAAATGGAGAGGTTGTAAATCAAAAGCAAATCCTTTCTGCTGTTTTGCAGATAGGGAACATTACACCAGCATCAATTCCTGTGGCAGAGACACCTGAACGTTTTATACAACTTAAGTAAACTGGTACAAAGGGAGGTGGAGGTATTATTTTTCATTTTTTTAATCAAAGAGGGATATTAGGATGAGGTTAAATATGTGGTGACTCCTACTTGAGCTTTAATTAAAGTTACTGGTAAGAGGACCAGTCTGCATGTTGAGGCAGAGAAGATGAACGTCAACGTGGCCTGAAGGCAACTGTGACTCACGGATGTTCTTTTGGCTCTAGTTTTAGGATCTTTTTTTTCTTCTCTAAGGTGTGTGTGTGTGTGTGTGTGTGTGTGTGTGTGTGTGTGTGAGGGGGGCTTGAGTCTCCTCCTGTTTCACAGCTTTTCAGGAGAACTACAGTGTGCAAGGTGCTTCCACGAGGGGCTGTCAAGAAAACATCAGCAGCCCATCATTATTCTAAGCACCTGAACCAACACCAGATACCTTCTTCTTCTTCTTCATCTCAGGACTTGGTGGGGGGTCTGCTCTCTCTGCACCCCTCCAAGTTACTGTTAATCAACTTTACTGCAGCACAGTCCTGGAGCTCAGGTATCTGCATAACAAATCAAATCAAACTTTTATGGCTTATTCAGCACCCTTTTCTTCTTCCTTTTTAAGGTCCGATCCAATTAACCTGCTTCAACAGCAGCAGCCAAGACTGATAATTAGAGTATCATTTTACATATATGCAATCAATAACAGCATCATTTAGCTCAGAGGGGAAAGGTGCACCATCTCAGAAGGCTGATATTTATCTGAGTCTTTTTTTCCCTGTAATTAGATGTCCGTGGGCTTTTCAATTAGCATAAACCCAAAGCCCTGACTTTTTGACATCTCATTAATGAGCCACAGCCCACTTTACAAAGATGGAGTGGACAGGGCTGCACGAGGGCCATGAACTTTGGTGCTAAAAACAGAAGAAGCTTTTTCAAATGTTTCAGAGTAGCTAATGGGAAATAGCTCCACTTTGGCCTGCTGAAGAGACAGAATACATCCTAATGAGGTTCAAATTCATTTGTTCTTTCAGAAATCCTTTCTTCACCAGTTTTAAAGAGACTATAAATATTTCAGCATTGTAATGTTCTTTTTTTCTGGGCATAGAAGTGCAAATTTATGACACTGTTTCAGGATAAAATTATGCACTAGGAATGATTAAAACAAAGTCTTATGGAAAAGCTGACCCTGTGGTAATGGTTTGAAATGTAAGACAGTAAAATAAAATCAATTTTATGTCTCAGACAAATTTCTACATGTAGTAGTGGTCATATTTGATAGAAATAATAAAAAGGAATTGGGATATTAAAATGTTGAGCATGTTTTGGGATTTGATGGGGTAGCTACCCTGGCTGGGGGAACTTTAAAGTCAACGTGTGTGGTCAGAGTAATGAAGAGAGAGAGAGAGCGGCTGAGGCTAGAGGTGATCTAGGAAAACCTTGAAGCCAACTGTGCCAAAATGCTGAAGATTTACAGCTTGACTGGTTAAATATTAATTTTACCAACTTACTGGCGTTTCCATTTGATTGACTTTAAGGTGCTTGCTTGCGGCAGGCAACGAAAAGCTGTCAAAACACAAAACAGTTTCCCGTGCAGCTTGAAGAATCGTGTTTCTCATTATCGTCAAATTGTGAAGGTTGCAAAGTAATCTTCGGCCGCCGCCTATTTACTTCTGCACGCACCAGCTTTGTGCTGCAGCTATTGTGACGAGATGGGACCGAAGAGAGACCAGCACGAAGCCCCTGCAGCTGTGCATACATGACAGCGCTGCAGGACAACTAGCAAAGTTCAACAAGCAGGCAGAAGAAGCCAAGACATAAAAGAGCAGTGAGAAACTGCTTATTTTCTATAACTGAATCCCCAGACAGTGTCTGCAGCTTTTACTTAAGACTCCCATTTAGGAGAGCATGTAGGATTAACACTGTGGGTCAGGTTGTTATGATAAAGTCTGCATTCTCTCTCAGTCTTATCGTCATTCAGCATTTACAAGGGTCAAGGATGGACAGCCGGAGTTTCTGGAAGGAAAATATTGTCTTCGAAAGGAAGTCATTCAAAAACACAGCAGTGTTGTATCGTTTCAGCAGTGAGCACTTTTTATTCTGAGGGTGAAAATTTTGGACCTATTGTCTGTGTAAAATGCAACTAACAAACAGAAAAATGCACTAATTTGTTTAATGGCTGTGGAGATAAATATAAGAATAATGGCAATATTTTCATTGTTTCCACAGAGTGATGTTGAACCCTATCTAATTTTATATTCATAAACTGAATATGTAGCAAGTCTTTCACTTTTTGTGCAGAATATTTAAAGCAGGAAATTGAAAATGCAGCTGTTTTATTGAGATAAGCTTTACTTGCATGCATTTATGGCATTGTGCATGCAAATGGAGCCATAGCAGTCACCAGTGTGTGTGTGTGTGTGTGTGTGTGTGTGTGTGTGTTAAACCCTGTCAGGTGCTAAACAGTGATTCATCATCCACAGTCAAAAACAGTTATCCATTCACAAATGTTTCTCCCTGAAATTTGGCTTGATCGGCTCTGTTGAGCAGCAGAGCTAATTATTTGTCTAGCATTCTGTACACACTCTGTCTAGTTTGGTCCATGTCTGGAATTAAACAGTGTGTATAATTCTTGTTGGATTGCAGTCTGTCTCTGCTCAATAGGAGAGAGGGAATCTGCAATGAGGGTTTGCACATTCAAGTCCCTCAGTCTGTGTGCATGAACAGGCCAATTTGCGAGCCTCCTGCATCCACATTGTTTCAGACAGTGGTAGCAATTCCACACATTATCTGAGCACCACACATCACCCCTTAATAGAGTTTCTTGAATTCATGCCCACACCTTATTACCAAAGACAGTCCTGCTGTGTGCACTGCCCCCTCTTTGTTTAAATGCCAATCGTGTACATGAAACATGGATCTTAGCCTGTTTGCATTATCACTGAATACTAAAGGGACTCTCATGGGTTAGCACTGTTCTGCTATAACTGCGTATTAAACCTCTAGCTGTAATACAAGTTGCATTCAAACACTAAAAATACTCCTCGGTCACATTTGAGGTCAGTTTAGCAATAGTTTGTTTAGTGGCATATATTATATACTGTATCTTTCTTATATAGATATTACACTTTAATTGAAGTTTATAGAATAAAGCTACTAATTCAAATATATTTTACAGACAATAATATCCATTATCAGTGCTGTTTCAAGTCGACAAAGCAGAGATTTGTCATCACAAAACAAAGAAAGGATTTAATCGACTATTCCATGTTAAGGTTATGAGTCTTTCATCTATGCAAATAGGGGGAAATTATCATTATTTCTTTAAGGAGGACGTGTACATGATTCAACCAGGTCTGTCCAGTCTTGAAGAGGTCTGCGAAAATAACGCTGAGTGTGACACCTCTGAAAAGAAAAGCCCGGCACGCTGTGATGGGCTAATTATTATGCTGCAGGAATTCAGAAGGCGCCTGGAAGGTCACTTGAAGCATATGATGTTTACTAATCCATGTCTGACTGAAAAATACTGCAATAGATGGCAGGTTTCTCACATAGTTCATCCACACCAAACGCGCAGCCACTTGGGCATGGATGACCCACTTCTTTGTGTCCAAAGGCGGGAACATCACCCTGAGATGCACAGAAACAGTTTTTTCTCAGAGGAATTCACGAACCTCAATCAAGTGAGAATAAAAAATAAGAAATACAGACTGTGCGACTGTTCTGTCCCAAGAAGTTGCACTTGAGCTTTTGATCCAGCAGTGAGGAAGTCAAGCGTGTGGTGATCTGAGGATATCGCCTGATGGTGAAGCAAGAATTACTCCTCTGCATTAGTCCAAAATGTCTGTGTGGTTTATGAGTAATTGTGCTGCAGAAACCTTCTTCTTAAAACTATGTTCCAGGAAAGATGGAGCAAATTAATCAGTCAGACAGTCATCTTCTGTGTATGCAGAACATAATCTCATTATCGCAAGGTTTGAAAAATAAATGTTTCTGCCAAGATCAAGGAGCTTGTAATCTTTTTTTACATTAGTCTCACGGGCATTTTCTGCTCTCTAGAAATGTACTCCTCTGTTTCCACCATATAGTTTCTGCTTAACAGATTTTAGATGAGGCTAAATCACAGGCTACGTAAGGAAATCACACAGAGCCCCGAGCGTACAGGCGTCACTGAATGCTTATTTCGTTGCTATAACACTTACATGGTTGATTGTCACAAACCACACACAAATGCACACAGAGTTGCACACACAAAATTGAAGCACTATATTAATCCAGTGACATGTAAAGCAGGCCCGTTGTGTTAAGTGGCCGTAATACCTCAGCAAAGCGGCGTGTACACCAGCTGTGTCTGAGATGAGGCCAGCATCCGGCACCTCTAAAGCCATTCTTTTCACACCGGGGTGTCACTCTTTCATGTTCTTCTGTTACATCAATGTAAAATATGCTGCCTCTCAGTGGCCATCTGGAAAGGGCAGGTCTGGGCTGTGATAGTAAACGAGAGGATTACAGGGGTCAGTTTCTTGCTGGATGCACTAAGGGATGATGTAATGTGACAGCTCTGGTCAGTGGCTCAGTGCAAACAGCATCAGCATTAATAGAAGGTGCAATCAGAAGCTCATTAGGAAAGGCTAGTGTCAGCTCTGCAGCTCTGCTGGCTTCCCCGGCAGACGGTGAAAATCCTGGCCACTCTGCCGCTTCGCTCAGACACTAAGTTCAAGGGAAACTGGAGCAGAGAGAAACAGTTATGTTGGAGGTTTGAAACGCTTGAGAAGAGGGAGAGGGTGGGGGTTGTGGTGGTATTTTCCTGCATGCAGCCTGATCCTAAAACACAGGTGCAGCCTCCTTGAAGCCCTTTCAGCATACCCCCACCCTTCTCCCAGCTGCAAAGTGTTTGTCCATTTGATCCTCCATTAAATCCTGATTACTATGGATTTGTCTTTTTCAAATTGGCGATTTGCAAAGATAAGGGACTGATAAATGTTATCTAGTGAGGGCTGTTTGTTACCAATCAATGACACTAATTAAAAAATAATGATGTTAAAGGTGCAGAAACTTAAGCCAAATACTGTAGAAACCAGAGTATGCAAAAAGTAGAGATGCGCATAGCCTCACAGCCTAGTAAAAAATGTCATTTGGTTTAAGTGAAAGCGATGCTGTGACAATGCATGGCTTTAGTTGTTTTGACTCGATTTTATCAAATAAAAAGTACCCAACTCCTTTCCGCATTTCTGGCTTGTTTTCAGTGCAGACCTCCTTCTCTGCGAAGCATCAGAGATGAAGACTAGTTTTAGAAAAAGGAGGGGAGGGGGGTCTGATATTTGGGGCTCCCATGTGGCGTCATGCAGAGCCGATCATTGTCTCTCTCACACTTTCTAACTAGCCATTTCACAACATCCACTCAGCGGATCGAGCCGTACGCAGCAGCAGCAGCAGCGGTAGTTTCACCCTCAGGGCTTTTTTCTTTTTTTCTCCTCCACGACGTCGACCCATAACTAACCATTTGAATTCGGCACGCGGATGAGGCCAATTACCGGACTTAATCTATCATTACGTCCCCGTTCCGATCGACTGATAGTCAAATGAGTTCAGCGATGGCTGAGGAGATCCGAGTCCGCCACCGGCCAGAAGTGACTGCTTAAATAAAAGCTAACTAAGAGAGAGAGAAAAAAACACTTTGATTTGCTTGCAGCGCGGACTTGGAGAAGCTGTTCGGCGGACATGATGTGCAGAGTGGCGGATTTTACGCGCAGAAAGCCGCTGGGTGCGTTTGATTTCGGATTACTGTGACACACAGGACGGGTAGTTTTCAGGGGGAGATTTTTTTTTTTAAGGAGTCTGCTTCCCACTCGCTCCTGTTCGCTGCTGTTCTCCCGGTTCGTGCAGGACTCCAGAATCTCATGCAGTCGCCAAGGTTGGTTCGAGACTAAAATTTACTCCTTATTTCTCATATTACGCAGGAGTCTGGTCAGGTTTGCGCTTGTTAATGTATGCTTTTTAGTCCTGAAGTGTGTCTTCTCTTCCAATCATCCTGCTCGGAGTGTTGGAGTTCTACAATTTTAACAACCTGATCTATTTTCCAGTGTCACGCATGAAAACTGGGAGAAAACTGAATTTTTAAATGCACCAGATTCCCCCCTCAAAAAAAAAAAAAAAACTGCATTCACATGCCTCATTGCTTTTTTAAAAAATTGGACAACAAGGAGGAAAAACCATTAATCACTATCTTGTATGTCATATTGTCTGGATTTAATACAGTTACTCCCAACTAAAAAATACCCCTGAGTCCACTTTAATCTAACATGCAGTAAATGATGATTTTCTGAGCGGTGCTACAGGACAAATGCGCCTGTGGGATGCAGATATTTCACCTTTTAAATCCTAACTGCGTGACAGCTACCTGTAATTAGACCAATAACTGAGCTGTCCACAAAGCTCAAATTTAATAACAGGTTTGGTTGTCCTCATAATGCCATGTGCGTTTGTGTCATGATTTGAGGTTGCATATCAGAGCTCATAACAAGCGCCATCTGTTGGAAAAGAGGATCAGTCCCTGTGGCTGCAGAGATAAAGATAAATGGACAGCGAAATGTTGGCTTGTGCAACCAGTTTAACGCTGCACACAAAAGAGATGTAGCAGTCCACCAGCTTGTTATTCAGATTACACAGGGAGGATTAAAAACTGTCTGCTGTAATTCCCTTAACAACCTGGTTTGACAGGTGATATCAGAGATTTAAAGCAGCACATCATAAAGCCATTAGGCTGGATTTATGTTTTATTGTTTTATTGTTTCACTTTTACCTGTTACAGCATGTGGATAACAGGGACACCCAGAAAAATGTTTCCTAATTTATGTCAGAAGGTGGTCATGTAAAAAAAAAAAAAAGTGGAGCTGTAGATAAAAATAACTAAGCAATGCGGTGATCAGTGTGTCTCTCAATATCTGAAAGATGAGGGCGGTCCTAACCTCATTTTGATTGGTGAGTATTTTAACAACAATTAATCAATTCATCTATAAAATGTCAGAAGTTTCTTTTTTGTGCCACAGTTTTAAAAGACAATTTTCTCCAGGAAACGGTCCGAACACTAAAGAGGTTCAATTTCAGTGAGAGATCTGAGAACATCTTTTGCTTGATGAATAATTCAACCAATCAAAATGGAAGCAAGCTAATTAGCTGATACCTAATACTGCAATTTTATTAATCGGGTATTCTAGCTGAAACAATAACATATTAGTGATTCGAAATAAACAGAAAAAGAAATAGATCCTTGACTTTTTTTTATTGATATTTATGAACAATGCAACATAATTGGTTTCTCCAGTCACTTTACAGTGAAACTCCCTATTTAGTTCCTAAACATAATACTTTTACGACTCTATGGATATAACTATCCTTCGGTGACAATAATTCCTTTGCTTTTCCCCATAAATTAATCATAAAAATGACTACTTGGCTGAAATACTGTTAACAACAACCAGTTCCTTTAATTGTTTGAGTATGGGCAAATGGTGCAAGAGCATCTTAACATAATAAAAGTAAATGTTGAATATGCTGGTACGTTAGTCTGCAACAGGTGATGTTTTTCAGAATAGATGCACAGACAGGATTGATCATGAGGTTTGTCTCCCCAGCAGCTGACCAACATCTGATTAAGACAGCTGCATCAAACCCTTCAGTGTGCTGCCCAGCAGCTTCATTCCTCTGCTGCAGCCGTGCTACAATCCAAAAATATTCCACAGTTCATCAAAACATTTCACCGAGCAGCTTATACCTTTCAGCTGCACTCATTCCTTCCTTTCAGATGTGAATGCTTGGTATATTACGTTTGGAAGGAAGTCTGCACAGGGGCCACCCTTGTTGAAAACATGTGTAGGCTCGGACCTCTTCACATGAACATATCCATCACCCGTGAGAGGGACAGCAACCACAAAGACAGTCACTGCTCTGTGGAAAAATACTGTACAGCCAGCCACAACCTGAGCAGGCGGTACATGTTTTGGTTTAAATGAAAGGCACCACTAATGTGTCATCAGCACAATTCAAAGCTAATCAAAAGAGGAGAGGATCACCACCTGCTCTTCTGGTCATTTGAAGAAATGCATTTAAATCCACCAGACCCACATGGAAGAAATACTCATTGCAACTAAATGCCAAATGAGGGGGCGCTCAATTCTCCTGCTTGTTTTCATCTCAGTCAAGTAATTAAGTAGTAAAATAAAACCAAAAGTGAATGCGCTGCTTATGGTTCTTTTCATTCAGGTGCTGTTTAATGAAAGTTTGATTACTTCATGTTCAGGCGCTTTAAAAGAATTGTGCTGGGTACACTGTGGCCGCTGTGATATCAAAGAACTGCAGTGTTTCCACACAGAGCTCATCTCGGTATTTTTTTTTTTATTTGTATTTTTTTAGTCATCTAACAACCTGAGGCTGAGTTTACATCGTATAATTATAGGCACATTACACACGGCAGGTACTTAAATGCTTATTCTGAAGTTGATGCTTTGAAACACGGTTTTAAGAAGATAACATCTGAGATAACAAATACTGTGCAATCTGGGGTCTTTTTCCTTTCACCCTCCAAGTAATTTTTTCTAAAATTATGGCTTTCTCTGTCTGAATCGTCTACCAGAGTACATGGGCTTAGTTAACGTGCTACTATCTTGTGATATTCATTTTGAGCTGACAAGCTTTGTTATGAAGTCCGAATTTCCTTCTATCCCTTTAACACCCAGTGCACACTTCATAGCCTGATTCCCCACAAAAACTACACTATTAATCGATTAAGCCTGTTCTCAGTACACAGGTATTGATCCTTGAGCCAAAAAAAAGCCAATTATTCACTTGTTCCACCATGTTAAACATGATCATTTTTGTGGTTTTCTTTGTTATGTGTACCAGAAACCCAAATATTTTTGGGTCAGCTCAGGGGCTGGGAATCTGGGATGAGAATTTTTCCCTAGATAAAAATCATAACAGAAAATTAGAGGAAGATCAGTCACCCACAATTACATGTAAGTTTCATCATTTTGTCCCCAAATTTCACACAATCTTGCCTATTTGGGGCAATAAACTTGTGCATTAATATCTTTTGTACATAGTCCATAGTGGCCTATGTTGGGTGGAAGAGGTTAACATGGCTTGTAGCAATCATTTTAGAATGATGCAAATGATTCATATAGTTTTTCACTGAAGTCATATAAAGAAGGGGGAACTCATGCTTGTTCGTATTGCTGGTGGTTTTCCTCCTGTTAATCTGCTCACACACGCTCTGTGGTGGCATGACACTGTTTTCATTTCATGGCTTTAAACAGTGGGATTGTTGTTGTGATCTTATAACAAATCAGATCTTTCTTTTATATGGCGGTGTGGACTACCACTTTGTGGGTCATGAAAAGTCGGTCGTCGTCTAACAAGTCTGCACACTGAGGTGTAATTTGAGTCCTGCAGAAAGGTGGGGGTTTAAGGGCGAAACAGGCGGCCGTGATTGGTTCAGAGTGCCCGATGGCCCGCAGAGGCTTCGCCTCCTCGGCACTCCCTAAAAGGAAGATCGCTCGGATGCCTGCCTGCCTGCTTGGATCTGTTTGTGCTAGCTGCTCAACTTTTACCGAGGGAGCCAAACAGCTTCTTACCAGGCGGCGATGAGAGGACCGGACCCCCAGCTTCAGACCTCTTTTATGGACTTTTTAGTGTTTTCTTAGCGAAGACTTGGCGAGTCTAGCTAACTGTTCTCCACTGTTTTTTTTGTCTTTTTTTTTTCTTAATGCGACCAGGGAGAGGAGTGCAGTGCGAGTCCGAGCTGGATGGATGGTTATGGGGGAAAGAGGGAGACCCTCGGCGCTTGAAGTGTGCAGAGTCCTCGCCGTGCTTTTCTCACTGTTCCCCTCCGGTAAGAATAGTGTTTTGTTTTTGTTTTTTCTCACCAAACACACGGTTTACGTAACTTCACGTTAACTTTGTTAATTACTGCGCTGTCGAACTTATTAGCTTTAGTTTTTGACCTTGGCGACTAAAGTTGCCCGGTTGATCGACTTCTTAATAGCCGAAATATTTTATTATTATACCAATTGAACAACAGCTGTTTAGTATACAAAAAATACGACGCTTTAGCGGGAATCCGAAAATGTGTATAAACGCTTATAATAGGCCTTATTGTTTAGTTGAAAAACCACCAGACTCAACGCATAAGTGATTAAATTCTAAAATATTGCAGCTAATAGAGGCAGCGAAGTGTTTACTTGGATACGTTTAGAAAAGGTTTAAACACTTTTCAAAATATTACACTTACTATTTCTTAAATGTTGGCTATTTTGTCATATAGCAAAATCTAAATTTGCCAGCGTTAGTTTTAAGAGAAGAAATTTGAAAGTTCCTCTCGGAGCTGCATGCGGCTCTCCAGCCTTGTTTTCTTGGGGGATGGGACATGTCTCAGGGTTTCACGTCAGCTCCTTCAAAGCATTTTTCAAACCGAGAACTGCACCTTAGAAGCACAATAATGTCTTTTAAGTGGATTTATATATTTGCATTTGACTGCAGTCGGTCACTTTTTCAGCTCACTTGGCACAAACCCTTGTCAGTTTCCTCTTTGATCACATGCCGTCAAACAACAAAGTGATAATACGCTGATAACTGAGATCGAGATTAGTTTATTGCCATCTTGATAAGTGGATGGGTGGTTTGGACATTTTGAGTTGTTTCAAGTTTGACTTCAAAGTGCTGGTAATCCACCCCCCCACCCCGGAAACCTCTCACTGCCAATTCAAATAAATGCTTTATTAATCGATGGTGATAGTAGTCAAACATGGTGTTTATGACGCATCCTGAGAAATGTTTGTGAAGCATTTGTGTAAACTGTTCAATGGATGGGGCATTAAAGCTGGAGAAAATAATCCACAGACGGTTAGTGTTAGTAATCGGTTAAGGTGTAGTAGGTTAGTATCCCTAATGGCATTTTTACCTGTACATACAGACATAGAAATGGGAACCACTAGGGTGTGAAAGGGAAGTGCACTCCAGTCAAGCTATCTTGTATCCAGGCTGAGTTTGGATACATAGTGTAAAACGTATAAATTGAATAGGAGCAGATGTTTCTTTGTATTTTTTTGTAATTTTGATGATTACTTGATAAGTGGCAGGAATGATTTGGTGTGGCAAATATAAAAATTACAGCTAATGTGAAGGTACTGTTACTGTCATTTACTGTACCATATCCATCCATCCATTTTCTTCAGAAGAAAGCTTTCTGGATAATATCCACTTAAATTCAGGAGTGTCAAAATCAAATAGTTGTATCTGTGTTCCTCAATGTATAATGTTTCTAGATTACTTTATTATTTTTGTTCAAATGGTATGTTGTTCCTCCCTGACAGTGAGTCTGCAGTGCAAGATCCTCAAGTGTAACTCTGAATTTTGGGCCTCCACCTCAAATTCTGGACCGGAGGAGGAATTTTGTACGGCTCTGCGAGCGTACAACAGCTGTGTACGCCGGACCGCACGTACCTGCAGGGGTGACTTGACGTACCACTCTGCCCAGCATGGTATAGAAGACCTGATGAGCCAGCACAACTGTTCCAAGGAGGGACCGACCTCCCATCCCCGTACCCGGACCCCGCTTCCTCCAGCACCCCCGCCGGTCATGACTGACAGCCAAGAGCGCTCCGACGGTCCGGAAGTGTGCCACTATGAGCGCAGTCTTCCACGCAACACGGCACCACCTAACTATACCCACTGTGGCTTCTTTGGAGACCCACACCTCCGAACCTTTGGGGACGACTTCCAGACATGTAAGGTGGAAGGAGCCTGGCCACTCATCCATAACAAATACTTGTCTGTCCAGGTGACCAACACTCCTGTAGTACCAGGCTCTTTCGCCACCGCCACAAGCAAGGTGAGACTCTTTCTGTTAATCCTGTGTACTGACTGCAGCCCTAGCACATTGACTTTGATTATACTTTCTCCATCCAGCCGCTCCGCTCGGGTCCGAGTGATGTAAATTCCACTATCCAAGAGTGAGTGCGAGGGTCAATGTGCCACTTTTTGTGCCCATGCGGACGACCCCGTAGAGACTTGGCATTGCAATGCACCAACCAAGTGCAGCAGATTATAATCAAGGCTTAATGCCCAACTGATCATTCACACTCAAGCTTATGTTTATTGTTCTACCAAACATGCTGTATTATACTTTGCGAAGGTCCTAGAAATAATTCTGCCCTCCGTGTCACTAAAAATGCACGACAGGCTACACAGAGCAGAAGATGTCAGACACAGGAACAGCATACAAGCATCCAATCATTTTTCAAAATAAAAGACCCTGTGCAGATGAAATGCTCTGCTCCTGAAAGTGTGTTTTGAAGAAGCACACAAGATGGAACGTGTAGTGCAAATCTGGGATAAACCAAGGACTGCTGCTAAGAAATAAGTGATCATCATCACAATTTTCTGTTGATGCACAGTTATAATCACTAATATTAACTCACTTACATAGCAAAAAGTGCTGCAAAATTTGCTCATTACACCTTCTAAATTGTGAAGCGTTGCTTGATTTTTTTTATTTATATATATAAAAAATATGTAAGGATTTGAACAGTCAGTCAGGCAAAACAGGGTTCTATGGCATTTTCTGTAGGTGACTTGAAAGTTATGAGTAAGATTATAAGTTATATGAGTAAGATAATAATTTATTGATCCTTGCTACATTGATGCAGGTGAGGCTCCATAAATGTTAATGCGGAATACTAAGCTGCACGTATATTTGTAGGTGTGATGTTCCCAATCAAGGATTATACTTTACGCATCCTCGAATCTGCTCGGGTCCCAGTGATGTAAATTTCGTCATGAGACGGTTATTGCGAGAGGCCCGTGCGGACGTCATTGAGGCTGCCTGTTATTTGTGACCGCACAGACTTGTTCATGAAGAATTTACATTACAATGCACCAACTTCGCATGCGCCCAGACAGTGGACTTCAAAGAAGTATAATCGGAATGACTACTCGGCAGTCGGGTCTCCAGCTATCTGTGTCCGCAGTGGAGTATAACTTAGGCGTTGCTGTGCTGTTTTGTAGTCTACTTGGAGAGCATGTGGGAAGCATGTACAGGATGGCATGTTGCTTTCCGAAAAGATCGGTGACACTGCCCCCCCCCCACACACACAAGTACACATTATTGTACATATGATGGTTTTATTATTTTAAAGAGGAATTGTACAGCCTGAAACTTTTACTTGGACTCAAAGGTCCTGTGGGGGTGCCTTTCTGTCACACTGTGGATCCTGCTTAGTATTTGGATGAGTTCTATAATGAGAGATGAAGAAGCCCAATCCAGCAAATCTCAAAGGGCATCACAAGCTTTATCAAGATCTTTGAGATTTGTTGGGCTGGGCTTCTTCATCTCATAGCTCTTGATAAGCTTTATGACTCATATGTTAGTATTATAACAGCAGTGGTGTGGAACATGAAGCTTCACTCTCAGTTGAGCTCAGTCTGAATGTTTTGTCTTCTCATTGTAACCCATAGTGAGCTCAGATATTTTGTCCACATTACGGTATAATTTCTTTCCTAGCTTTGTCAGCAGTGCACAAGTCATTATTGATGTTTTGGTTGAATACTGTATTGGTTAGTTTGGATAGCAGCCACTAAAATGGTCAAACTGGAGAAGTTGGCCTAGACTTGGCAAAGTTCCAGCAGCAATTGGTTGAGGACCTAAGTCATTTGCTGAGGATCATAGCTGAAGTACTCAGACTGAGGTATAACAGGACTTTGTCCCTAATCACATTTGTAGAAGCTATAATTTTCTGTAATCAAGGTTCCTAATGATACCCTATTAAGCATTTGTGGGTTGTTTCTTTTCTTATTTTTAGTTAAAAGTTTAAAGTAATTACATTTTTGTACTGCTATTCTTGGAGGCAAATGAAACGGCTTTTTAAAGATCATGATTCTGGACAAAGGGAAAACAAAGCAGCAGCAGCCAATGCCACCTGTGCAAACAAGGCCCTTCTGGTAAAAGATCTGCATTAGCAGAGGTCTGTGTTAGTACGTAGCTCTCACTGCAGCAAATAAAACTGTCTGGCTATTTCCATCTTCATACCAGTGGAGCGATAACGGAGGCTTTTTTTTTTTCTCTTTTGTTTGTTTTCATTAAACATTTCAGAAGCAAACCGGGAAAAAACAGAAGTTAACGTGGGTTGGAAATGGTAGCTGAGGATAAAGGGAATTCAGATAGAGCTGGTGCAGCAGATGAACTGTCAAGCTAAAACCGTATACTGTGGACCCCCACCCTCTGTCCCCTGTCTCAAACAAGCAGACATCCAAGTTCCTAGGCCGTCCCTGTGTCCATATTCACACAATGGCTCATTGGTGTCCTGATGAAACCAAGCTTACAGAGTCCTGGCCAGTCTCACTTAATTAGCTGCAGAGTATATCGCTGTGTCCTGGCCTGTCGCCACTCCCTGGAGCATAGTTCTGGGGGGTTCACAGGGAGGTTTTTCAGTGCTATGAATGGATCGTCTTTGTGTCTGCAAACTGAGGCCTGATTTTTACATGGCCGAGACTCGTGTTTTTTGAAGGCGTTTACCTTGGCCTCCCTCATGTTGAGCCAGCCCTGAAATGTGACACTTCAGTGGGGCAGTGTGGTAGATGGCACATATTGCACAAACTTGTTCTTAATGCATAAGTATAAGCACTTCCCCTTTTTTTTTTTTTTTTTAAATTCTGATGATTGCCATTTACTTGGATGCATTATGTGAGCAGAAAACATGTTTTACGCTGAATACTGATGAGATTGATTTATTTTTTTTGTCTGTCATTCTGCAGCTGACGATCATCTTTAAGAACTTCCAGGAATGTGTGGACCAAAAGATGTACCATGCAGAGACGGACGAGCTGCCGGCTGCATTTGCTGACGGCTCCAAGAACGGAGGCGAACGCTATGGGGCAAACACTCTGCGTGTTGTGGAGAAGGTTCCCGGGCAGCACGTGGAGATTCAGGCGAGGTACATTGGCACAACCATCGTGGTCCGGCAGGTAGGCCGCTACCTAACCTTTGCCGTGCGGATGCCAGAAGAAGTTGTGAATTCTGTGGAGGAAGATGACAACCAGGACTTGTACCTGTGTCTTCACGGCTGTCCTGCCAACCAGCGCATCGACTTTAGGAACTTCAGAGCTCGAGCAGCGGAGGTCCACAGCACCAGCAGGACCAGGAGCGGCACCAGCGCTCATGGCTTTACCTACCAGTCTGCAAAGAAAAAGTGCAAAGAGCGGCTTCCGGTGGAGGATCTGTATTTCCATTCCTGTGTGTTTGACCTCCTTTCATCTGGAGACATAAACTTCACCATGGCAGCCTACTACGCTTTTGAGGATGTTAAAATGCTCCACTCAAATAGCAAAAGATACCACATCTTTGAAAAGGATGCTGAAATGAGTAGTGCTGAACAGAAGGGCAGAAATTTACTTTCAGTCTTCCTCCTCAACCTCATCGCTGTGTTACTGTGGACAGTTTGTCTATAGTCTCTTTACAGCAGTGTCCTCATAGTGTGTCTGTCAAAGAGCATTAGAGTACCTTCGCTGCGTCCTACATCGGCTCCTCTCTTCTGTTCTGGTTCTGTGATTTGACAGGTAGTTTGCCAGTAGGTCATCCCCGACCGAAGTCTCATTTTAGTGCTATTGCCGTGTCTCGACGTCAACCTAATGACAGGACGAGCTCAGCGTTCTCCCGCCTATCATCACATGTATTTAGCTGGTTCATTGGATTGGTCTTTGAAGAGAGCAGCGGTGAGAGAGCCCAGCTACCCCAGAGCTCAGGATATCCACCTGGGATTAAATCCCGCATTCTCACTGGAGCTGCATACCTATGAGAAGCCGGACAAGATGATCTTTTGCAGAAAGAGGAGTTTGCTGATCCTCCCTACTCTGATCCCCTCATTGGTGCCAAGCCAGTGAAGCTCTCTGTAGCTCATGTGGCAAAGCAAGAGGACCTGACAGGGGCTTTTGTTAACCTTAGGCCAGAAGCAGCTCTATGTTTGATTAGTTTCCAGCTTTGGAAAAGCTGGAGCCTTTTGGAGGAAGCACTCAGCCAAAAGGATGTCAGAGCAGCGTCTCCAGTTGTCTGCTGTGGAGATTAATGGGTCATATTGTTAGGTTTTGTGTGTGTGCGTGTGTATGCGTGAGTACAATATGTGTGCCGAATTCAGCATCTGTGGTTAATTTTGTGTTTGTGGGTGCAGCATTTTTCCAGACAACAAACCTCCAGCGGGAGAACTGTTTTCCCATGTCTTTGTGTTGCACCTAAAATTTCAGAAATGGATAAAGACGAAGCACTCAAGTTCATCCAGTGGACTCTTATCAGCCAAGTAGCGAATTCCAAAAGGGAACTCAAAAATAGTCTTTCATCTGCACGTCATTTTCACTGTCATGCAACCTTTTCCCTCCTTTTGAGCCGTCGCGACATGCTGACGTGTCGATCAGACAGTGTTTGTGTGAATGTAGCTAACAAGAAAGGGAAAAAGTACAAACTTGTTTAAGGGCACTTCAAGCGTTTACAGAAGGCAGAGCAGCCAGTCAAAGCCTGACACCTCTTTGAGACCGTTTTGTGAATTTAAATCCCCGTTTCAGTCAGTGGTATAGTTACCGTTAGTACTCGCTCTAAAGACATCCATTCTTGTCAGTTTAGCATTTTATAGACTACCAGTGTGCTGAGCTGACTGTGGCTTAGTGAGTAAACGATAAGCATATGTCTGTAGACGTGATTTCATGGCTTAAGTCATTGCCAAAGAACAAGCCCTTGTGCCAACATTTTTCGAAACAGCTGAATTTTCATCTTTCAGTCTCGAACAGTTTGCGATTCCTAAGTGTATATAACTCGTGTTTGTGGGTGAATTACAGTAACACGCGCCGTAAAAGCAGCATTAGTTTCTGTTGCTGCAGTCTCACTTTTGCTTTTTCTTGTGTTTCACAATAAAGCTCTTAGGTTTCCAGTTGAACTTCGGCTCTCAGCTGCGGTATCTGTTAGTGTGCAAGTCCTTCCTGTAGGTCCTGTTACCGCTGGGGCAGTTTTATGGTCATTTATCCTTTACACTGAAGTATTTGGCAGGCCTTACTACTGCTATTTGGAATATGTATCGGTGCAGTTTGATGACAACAAAAGAAAAAAAAAAATACAACAAACAGATGATTGTAATGTTGAATCTTGTGTTAATAGATGTAATTTATGTTTGTGTGTTTCACAGTAAATGGTTCTACATGTGTAATGTGAGACTGTACATGGATTGTGCATTGAGTTCAAATTTGTATATTACCTGTTGTGTTTTGAATTTATCACTCCAGTTTTTGTACACGAGATGTTTCGGTGAATGTGAACTTTTTTCTTTTTTTTTTTTTTTTTGAAAAGGGATTTTTTCTTTTTGCAAAAACATGAACGCCACAGAACAGATTAGTCTTTGCTAAGTACTGTATACACATCGGTCTGTGTCGCAGTGATTAAATGTTAGTTGTTTAGTATCAAACAAGACAACCCACCATACTTACAGAAGAGATTGTAGTAAAGTGTTTTTGGGGCGTTCGTGTTTTTGGGTTTAAAGCACTTTATGTTTTCTTCGACATTTAGCTCTTTTGTTTGACTTGTAATGGTTAAAAAATACGGAAAAAAAATAGCTGAATGGGGAAATGCCAGAAAGATCAAACTGTGTTGTAAAATGTGATCCCACATGCCAGCTGTTTATAATGTAAATTATTTATTAAATAAAAGGAAAATGTCTCGTTTATCAGCTCTCCTCTTGTCCTGTGTGGTGTGAGTTTGAAAGCATTTTTTGAAAACCGTTGTGTTCTCTGCTCGCAGTTTGCGGTGCTCGACTGCCCCCTGCTGTAGAGATGTGATCGTGAGCACATGTTCTAACTTTTAAAACGGATCCACTCGAGTATGGGCCCAGCTTTTGACTTTGGAGTTAAAAGTTCCCATTAAAAATGTCATTCAGAGCTTTATATGAAGAAGTTGGATTTAAGTTACATTCTAGGTGCATCAACAATTTGTAGACATGCATATTGTAACATAATTTAGAATTGACAATCAACCTAATATGCACGGCTTTAAGGCTGTGTAAGGGTCACGTGCAGGCACAGGACAAACACGCAAATTCCACATAGAAGTTTCAACCCCAGAATCATTCTGCTGCAAAAGAAATAAAAAGCGAAGTCCAAAATGTACATTAATAAGAGCAACATTTTTGCTGCACATCTTTGAGCCATTTCTGACCCTCTCGGTAGGCACTGGAACGCCTCAGGCAACATTTGAGCGAGTTATGGACATCAAAGCAGTCTGCAGAGGTCAGAAGCTTTACATTAGTTCGATGCAGATTTCTTAACATCCTGTTTGGAAGACCCGAATGCGTCTAAAATTCACCATTCAGACTTACTGTTTGCTGTTGCACTGAAGAACTGATCCAGTCTTCCTACTACCCTCTTCACGCCTACCTGCAGCAAACAACACGGAGCATGAAACTGCCATTCTCATGGGTGACAGTAGGAATAGTTTTCTTAGGTTTGAGTGCCTCACTTCACTGGAATGATGACTACAATCAGCTGTACCCATAATGCCCTCACTTAAGCACTGAGCAATTCTATTATGTACAGTATATATGGCAGTATGCAAGAGGGAGATTTCTATTTAAGAATATTACACAGCGGAGTGTCTGAGGGCCACACAAAAGTATGCACAGAGCAAACGTTTATTAGTATTTGTAATGTGAGAATGGTGTTTTATATTAAGCTTTATTTTGAATTCATGACTTGAATAGAAGACTTGAAACCGAGGAGAAATTCTGTCTGTGCTGCATGATGTGAACTGTGGATGTATAGCATGCAAGTAGTGCATTTTCCCACCAAGGGCCGTCATTAGCCTATTGACTCATGGTTGGGCCTGAATGATCCGGCCCTTCCGTTGATCCATCCACTGTTCGCTGAAGCCTCATCAGAAATGGTCTCAGTGGAAGGGTGGCTGTCAAGAAGCCATTCTGAAGGAAGGGAAACAGGGGGAAAAGGCTGAGGTATCCCAAATTGCACAAGAACTGGACTGAAAATCAGTGGCAACAGGTCTGATGGAGAGATGAATCCAAATTTTAAATTTTTGGTTCACACCATCATCAATATGTACGAATCTGTTCAGGAGAGAGGTACAACAGTGAGTCTCTGCAGCCATTGTTGGAGATTTTTTTTATTAGTAGTAGTCATACATCCACTGGAATAATATACACTTCATACTTATAGTAGCTTAGGGCTGAGGCCTGTCATATCTACATTTATATTATACCTGAAACCTTGTATTTATATTATATATTTGATTCTATATCTCACTTTATGCATGTACACCTTCTGAAATGTGACAACAGATTGTTCATGATTGGGATAATTAAAGTATTATGGTATTATGGAGGTATACATTTAATAAGGAGCATATTGGAAGCCCCGGTCATTCTTTTCTTCCGTCTCTGTGTCTTTGTCTTGTCTTCATCATGGGCTCTGTCATGGTTTGTGGCTGCATTTCAGCCAGCGGTGTTGGGGATCCTGTTAAAACTGATGGAATTATGAACGCAGAAAAGTACTGTCACTGGTACCAATGCAATACCATCTGGAAAGCATCTGACTGACAACAGCTTCATTTTTCAACATGACAATGATCCCAAACACACTGCCAATGAAGTAAAAGCATACCTAGATAGAAAAACACAAAACAGAACACCATCAGTCATGGATTGGCCTTCCCAGAGCCTGGACCTCTACATTATTAATGCAGTGTGGGATCATCCTGGCAGAGAGCAGAACAAAAGGCAGCCAACATCCAAAGAAGAGCTCTGACGGTCCTGCAAGAAGCCTGGAGAACTTTTCCTGAAGACTACTTAAAGAAATTACAAGTTAATATTGACTTAGAAGTCAAGCTTGTTAGAATTATATACTGTGTTCCCATAAATCCCTACACCCATTTCTCATTTTCCTAACAAAATATAAAGAAACGAGTGGTGGCTCAAGTCTTTTGCACAGTTCAGTGGGTACAGAAAGTATTCAGACCCCAAAAAACACATGAAGGACTCCCAGACTACGAGAAATAAGATTCTCTGGTCTGATGAGATGAAGACTGAACTTTTTGGCATTAATTCTAAGCGGTATGTGCGGAGAAAACCAGGAACTGCTCATCACCTGCCCAATACAATCCCAACAGTGAAACATGGTGGTGACAGCATCATGCTATGGGGGTGTTTTTCAGCTGCAGGGACAGGACGACTGGTTGCAATTGAAGGAAAGATGAATGCGGCCAAGTACAGAGATACCCTGGAAGAAAACCTCTTCCAGAGTGCTCAGGACTGGGCCGAAGGTTCACCTTCCAACAAGACAATGACCCTAAGCACACAGCTAAAATAACAAAGGAGTGGCTTCAGAACAACTCTGTGACCATTGTTGACTGGCCCAGCCACAGCCCTGACCTAAACCCAACTGAGCAAAGGAGAGACCTGAAAATGGCTGTGCACCAACGTTCACCATCCAACCTGAGGGAACTGGAGAGGATCTGCAAGGAAGAATGGCAGAGGATCCCCAAATCCAGGTGTGGAAAATGTGTTGCATCATTCCCAAGAAGACTCATGGCTGTACTAGATCAAAAGGGTGCTTCTACTCAATACTGAGCAAAGGGTCTGAATACTTATGACCATGTGATATTTTAGTTTTTCTTTAATAAATTTGCAAAATTTCTACATTTGTTTTTTTTCTGTCAAGATGGGGTGCTGAGTGTACATTAATGAGAAATAAAATGAGTTTTTTTGATTTTAGCAAATGGCTGCAATGAAACAAAGTGAAAAATTTAAAGGGGTCTGAATACTTTCCATACCCACTGTACTATACATATGATCAAAAATAAGTGAAAGCTGTGTGCATGTTCTCCCTTTGCCTGCATTGGGCTCTCTCTAGGTACTCTAGTTTCCTTCCACAGTCCAAGGGCATGCTTAATAGATTAATTGGTGATTCTAAATTGGCTGTAGGTGTAAACGTGAGCATGAATGAGTGTCTTCCTCTCTGCGTTCACCCTGTAATAGAAAGGTGACCCGTACAGGATGTCCTCCGACAGCTCCAGCCCTCCCAGTACCCTGAACTGGATAAGCAGTTAAAGATGGATCAATGGATTTAATAGGTCAACTGAAAGCTTCACACATACTAAACTCTTTAAATGCCCCAGAATTATTTTAGTTCCCAGCCTCAGCTGCTATAATAATTACTGGATATTTTTAAAATATAGACGTGGTTCTACATTTCCTGTGAAGATTTAGTTGAATTCATACTGAACCTACTATGTCAAGTTGGGAGACAAGGTCTCAGGACAAACTTTGTATTCCTCGCACACCTCTGAAAGTATGATTAGCATTTTAGCTGCTGCCTGGTCACTCCTGCAGAATTTATACATTTTAAAAACTCAGTACCTTCATATATACCAGCAGAGATACTTTAAAAGCTTTTGGAGCAATTCCATGTGTTCCTGCAGCAAAAGATGAGGTGATGTAGCAGTTCTAATGAATCCATTTAATGCACTGATTGAAGTCAGCCATAAGGAGATGGAAGTCATTGTGTAACAAAGTTTATTACATATGTCCAAACATATGTACAACACATTTCTCACGAAGAGTGGTTTTTGTCACAAATATAAATTATTTAGACTTTCTTTAAAGAACATATGATACAGGAACGGTAGCTTGCTTGATGTGGAAGAAAACATGGGCTGGCTGCTCACTGTAGCAAGTCGGTTAAGTACCCCTGGACAAAAGACAAATGATTTCTTTATATTATTGTTTAAATAGTTCCCAAATCAGCAACTCTTTTGGAAAGCAGGCAAATTACCAGAGTAGGTCCCTTCACCAGTTTGCACAGAATTACAATTTTGTACTTAAAAATGTGACCGCATCCTGCCTGAATGAGCCCTCCATACTGTCCATGAGCTGATAAACAGTTTGATAATACAGACATAAATAAGGCACAAACGGAGAAGCAAAGAAAAAGGAAGAAGAAAAAAAAAGGGCCAGAGCAGGGCAAGATTTGGCACAGGAAGAGTGACTAAACAAGGAAATTTCAACAGCAACTTCCTGATTACACCTCAACAACAAAAATATAGCCAAAAGACTGACTACAGGGGGGAAAAAAAAGTTTCTATCACTTAAGTTTTTGTTTGTTTTTTTTCCCTCCCCCAGACATAACTTGAGTATTTAACCATCATAATACTGATAATCAGGGATTGTTCCAAGTTGTAGTGTTATGAACTTTCGTACAAGTTGCTGCAATAAATACTGATTCCAAAGCTTTCAATTCATCGGGCCTACTAAGAGGAAAGTGGTTAAAGTCAACAGAGCAGGAAGATTGCAATGATTTATACAGCTACACAATAATGATTTTTTTTTTACACGTGAGAAGTGTTAAAATCCATTGCTGCGCTTGTAGAAGAAACAACCTGGCTTGTTTCATCATTTACTTGTCCACAGATCTCATTTCAACCCACATGGCGAAACTCCATGATTCAGGTACATGTTCAAGACAAACGTTTTGAACGTGCAGGTGATGACACGGTACACATTCTATCTTATGGAAAACTTCTGATGACATCATTTGCACTTAAAGCTAAATGCAAAAAATAAAGTTCATGTCATAGTTCCTTTGGGAATTATCCCATACATTTACCATTCAAAAAGGCCAAAACCATCAGGCACTTTTAGGATGGAGATCAGGCTTTAGTTCATGTATCCTAAGTTTTCTTTATATAATAGTCCATGGGACTAAGCATCCATGAGCGCTCCACTCAGTCTTAACCATGGTTAACTGATGAGTTCATTTAAATAAAGTTGCATGTTTTTTTCCCCCATCTTTAAAGGCAGAAAACAAGCTTCTTCCTTCAGGGCACAAATTCAGAGCCACAGTCACTGGGGGAAAGAGCAAAAAGAGTTTGGTTTTGCTGGTAAAGAGGGGACATGTTGATTCCCTTTTCAACTGTGAGCTTATGTATGGCCAGTCCAGACTTGTCCATCAGCAGCAGCATGTGGCTTTGACCCTGGACTTAAACACTTAGATGGGTTTTTCAGCCTGCTCTGGGCAGAATTATGTTTTCCTGTTGTTCCAGTTTGGATCTCCCATGGCATTCAGCTCTGCAGGCCTATCCAGTGGAGAGCGGGAGTCCTGGGGAGACTTCTGAGCCTGCGGGGAGCGAGGGTCTAAAAGTGGAGGTGGTTTTTCAGGGTGGAAAGACCTGCTATAATGATCTGGCCCAGGTGGACCTGTTGGTCTGTGGTCTGGCATCCTCCTGAAATCCTGAAGAGGACCGTCTCTTCCCTGGTGGTAGTTGGGACGGAAGTCATCAGGACGTCTTCTTTTGGGGTCTAGATGCCTGAAATATAATTTAACATTTATTAAACTAAAGAAACAACGGGGGTTTTTTTAGATTTAAACTACAAAAACATATCAGCAGTGCTTTACAGACCACAGCTCCTGTTGAATGCTGAGTATTCTACTGACACCGCACTGAGGGAGGTTATGTCACGTTTATGCTAATGGGTTTAATGTTTTATGCACATATGATGCTTCCTCTTGGCAGCACAGTGGCTCAGTGGTTAGCACCGCTACCTCACAGCAAGAGGGTCTGGGTTTGATCCCAATGTTGGCCTTGCACAGGTTTTCTTCAGGAGCTCCAACTTTTCCACTCATCAAAAAGCCTCAATCAGTCTCACAAGACATTCTTAACCTCAAGAGTTTCACTTCCTGGTTAAATAAATATTTGAGAATAATAATAATAATAATAAGCTTACAGAGTGCATCTTTGTAACTCATGTAGTATAAAGACTGCATGCCACCATATCTGTATAACTCACCTGTCATAGTAGGGTCGGTGACCCCTGTGGTCCCGGTCGTTGCTGTACTGCTCGTACGGCCTTTTTCGAGGTGAGGTGTTGTTGCGGTAACCACCTGAGCTGCGATAGGGGTCTCCATGCGGCCGTCGATCACCGTAGTGGTCCTTATAGCGATGAGGGTCATAGGGATGATGACGATCTCCCTGCCATGATGCATTGCTGTTACCTGGATAGCTGTATTTACGGTCCCTCTGCCAGTCTCCTCGATCTGTAACAAAACCCAGGTACTGCTGATGTTAACTCTGTGCTCCTTGTGACTAATAATCTATTAATTAATTATCAATCCACACATACCATCGTTGCCGAAATGCCGCTTGCCAGCATTGTATGGTTCTCTGTGGTGTCCGTGGAGTCCTGACTGAGTCGAGTGCGATGCAGATCTGGAGGATGGCTGAGTCCCCGTGGAGTCTCGACTTGAACCAGAGGGCTCTGGCCTGAATGATTTTACTCTTCCCGAAACATCCTCCTTCTTCTTCTGCTCTTTCTGGAAATGTCACAGTATAATTTCAGTGCTGCTTTGATACAGTATAACAGGTCAGGTTTACTGCCACACTTTTCCTCACCTCTTCCTCGTGCGATCGCTTCTTCTGTGCCATTTTGTAAAGTTTGTGAAGCTTCCTTGCACCAAACTCTGTGAACTTGGATACAAAAATCCAGAGGTTTCTGCCAATTTAAAAAAAAAAAAAAAAAAAAAAAGCAAAATAAATGATTAGAAGAGTTAAAGAGATGACCCTCGTGCTCAATTACACACACACACAAAAAGAAAAAGCATTCTTCTCACCTTCGCCATATTTTGACATGTTCAGGATCACTATAAGCTTTAAGGCACTCTGTGATTCGGTCTCCAATCTTCAGTAGGCATGTGCGCGTGTGCTGGAGCTGCTCCTGGTCAGTTAGACCCTCGTCTGGTTTATCCAGCTGCTTCAGGGCCTTTTTCACAGGCCTCATACGCTCCTTACACTGAACACACAAACAGCTCAGAGTCATGCAACGCTTTGCTTTTTGCGCATTCAAAAATTTAAAAAAAAGAAAAGAAATGAGTGCACAAGAAATAATGACGAAGCTCACAATACTGAAAGTCTCCTGGTCAAGTTCATCATCCTCCTTTTCTTCAATGGGAATAGGTTCAGATCCAGCTGTAATATGAACTGGACCTTGAGTCTTCTTCCCTTTGGCTACTTTAGCCTGAAAAACCAGACATCAAAACATCCTTCAACTGCATGTTACTGCAACCAATCCTCCCCAACTGAGCTTGTGTAAATTTGAGGAAAGAGCATAAAGGTCATCAGCTCCTCTCTGAAATACCTTTTCTTTTCTGGGCTTGGCACCCTTCTTTTCTTTGTCCCCGTCTTTTTCCTTTTTAGGAGTTCCCTGTTTTTCTTTGTTCTCTTTGTTATCCTTTTTCTTCTGTCTCTTCTTCACATTGGACTTTTCTGTTCCGTCCTCCTGCTTAAAAACACAGATATAATAGCAGGTGAAGGACTGTAAACGTACCATTATCCTGGATATGGACAAAAACAAAGCTGGATTAAACTTCATTGTTCAGGTGTTGACAGTACTTTCATATCTGCCACTGCTGCTTCGACATTTAACACAGTCTGTATTTGTGAGGCTTTGAAAGATCACAAAAACAAATGTGTTTAATATCACTGTAGTCATTTTGTTTTTTAACTGCCATTACATGAACTGCAGACACTAGGGCTACATCCACACATACACAGGTATTTTGGTAAACGTAGCATTTTCTATGCGTTTTAGTCTTTTGTCTACATGTAAACTGCATTTTGGATCACTGAAAACTGAGCTTTTGAAAAACTCCTGCCAGGGTGAAGCCTTCCAAGAACTCAGTTTTTGCATTTCTTCAGTGAGGGTTGCGTTTTCATGTGGAAGAAGAGTTTTTTCAAAACAACCAAATCTCCATTTAAAAAAAAAAAAAAGACCTGTGTACGTAGCCTAGAACCCTGCACAAAAGAACATAATTCAGTGTGGCTTATGCTTTGGTCTAATCACTGACCTTGACCTCGCCCTCTTCTGACAGGTTGTCTGACAGGCGGGGGGAGGAGATGTCGTTGCCCTGCTCATCTTTAAGAATTTTGTCCTTCTTTACCCGAGGCTTCCTCTTCTTCACTTTGACCTTGGAGGAAGAGAACAGTGAGTAATGTAGAGGGACTGAGGGTCCCTTTGTGCACATGCAAATCCAAATTAATGAGATACTCAACGATTAATAGTGCCATACCTCCTCTCCTGTTTTAGCCTGATCGGCACTCTCTTGTTCCTTTTTAAGCAACTTCAGAAGATACTCTGCTCTCGCTTGCAGCTGCTTGGCCTGAGGTTTCTTGTTTGGGTCATCTTGAAGAATCTGTGCAGACATATTTTTATGTTAGACTCTTTAATTAATCTGTAAATGTTGTGTATCCATAATGAGCGCAGTGAATATGAAGAGAGAAATAAAACGATTTGCTCTCACCTGCCAGAACTTAAAACAGCATTTTTCAAAGCTTTTACGCCTATAATAAACAATTAATTTTGCATTGTGTGCTTTTGTCATATTTTTGCTGTCTTCTACACTGAAGCGCTATTTTTCAACTCAGCAATAAAAGCAAGTGTGTGATGCGTGCCTTATCAGCGAGTTTAAGGTCCGGATCAGTCTTGATCAGATCCCAGTTGCCAAAGCCGTGCTCGTAGATGCCAAGCAAGAGCTGAATGTCATCCTGCAGATCCCAGTCTACATCAAAGTGAGCTACTTTAACCCTGCACGTCAGCTTGAACCTGCAAGAATCAAAGTGTTGCCAGTTTTAATCCACAAAAGTCTTGAACATGATGTGTTCCTTCTTATTTCTGTGGTCACATCTTACTTATTTCTCTCAGCAGGGTTGGAGGGCACCGCTTTGTGCAGTGGCTCGAACTCTTCCTCGTGCTGGATGATGGACTTAGCATTGACCTGCACTCCTGAGATCTTGATATTAATTCCTCGTCGCTTCCCAGGACCTTTAGCTATAGTAATAAAAAATAATAATAATAACAATGTATCATTTTTGGGGACTCAAAAAGCATTTTTTTTAAAATATTACCTAAATGACTACCAACTACATACCTTCAACTGGGTTCTCTTTAAGGTGTTCCTCATGCTCCTGCACTGCCGTCGCACAGCTAGAATGAATCAGTTCACCGAGCCTCTTCAGGTCTGCTATGGATTTGTCCACCAGCTCAGAGTCTCGGGCAATGGCTTCCAACCTGGACCAAAAAAAAATAAGAAGAAGTTTTCAAAACTGCTTAAAATATATGGAGCCAAAATATCTTAATTGCTATCCAAACAACTATGACAATATGCTTACCTTTCAAGTGGGCATCCAAACTTCTTGTATGCCTTAATGAACCTGTTGATAAGTTCATGAATACATTTTTACTGTGCTTCTGAAAGGATGCTTACAAGCACAACTGAATCTCACTTTAATACCAAAAAACAAAAAACAACACAAGGGGAAAGTTTACCTGCGGATCTCAGCATCAGTGAAACCCTCCACATTGTTTTTGCGTGCTCTGGGTCTCCCTCGTTTCTTTGGCTTCTTGTCATCATCGCTTTCATCAGTTTCACTTTCAGAGCCTGAGGAACGGTGCTTCAGCTTGGAGCCCACATCACTGTCACTGTCATTGGCCTGAGCCTGAAAGTCAAAGGAGCCATACTTTGAGCAGATGCTGTTTTAGGTTTTTTTTTGTTAGCAGCACGTGTAACAATATGTATCTCAGTTATGAGGTCGGTCCTGGTTTCATACATTTTACAGAAAAGCAGGAAAAAAACAAACAAACAAAAGAAATGCATAAAATAACATTGCTAAGAAAATGGTGGCCTAATGCAAATGCAACATGTATAAAAGCAAATAAGAAAACCCAGAAAAGTGAAAACTACTATTTCTTCAATACTCCCTTTAAGGGTCACCACAGCAGATCAACCTGCATCTCACACTATCCCAAGTATCCTCATCTGTCACACCAACCCTCTGTATGTCCTTCACTACATCCATGAACCTTCTCTGTGGTCTTCCTCGTTTCCTCCTGCCTGGCAGCTCCATCTTCAACATCCTTTGCCCCTCCTCTGCACATGTCCAAACCACGTCAGCCTTGACTTTTTGACTTTGTCTCCAAACCGTTCAACCTGAGCTGTCCCTCTGACTCATTTCTAATCTGGTCCATTCTGGTTACTGTTCATGAAAATCTCAACATCTTCTGCTGTGCCACCTCCAGCTCTGCCTCCAGTTTTTTGTTTGTTTTTTTAAAATCAGTGTCATCGTCTTCAAACTCTACATCATGGCAGGTCTCGCAACCATCTTGTAAACCATTCCTTTCACTCTTGCTGCAATCCTTCTGTCACAATTCATCCCTGACAATCGCCTCCACCCAGCCTGTGCTATCTTTTTCACCTCTCTTGCACACTGTCTGCTGGTTTGGATGGTTGATCCCAGGTATTTAAACTCATCCATCTTTACTACTTTTACCCCTTGAAATTTCAGTTACACTTGCCTCCCTCTCATGCACACAAGTAAAAACTAATATAACTCATTTAAAATCAATTCCAGCATTAGGACAGCAAAAAGTAAACCTTTTTTCCTTTTAGGTGATGCTAGATTGGATTGGCTGGAGGTACACAGTTGGAGGAGTACTTAATTGGAGGCTGGAAGTTCAACATGCACCTCACATCAACACCAAGTATACGGGAATCTTGAATAAGTTTCAGCTGAACTTTTACTGACGAGGAACTTTGCATGCTCCCTGTTCAGAGCCCCTAATGGTGGCTGGGTGAATGAGGAGAGGGTTCCTCCCTTTTTCGCCAGGCAGGAAGACGGATTAAATTGGCTAGAGGGAGTTAACAATTGCAAAACTTTGAAAGCATTTACGGCTTATCAAACTGGTATGCTATAGCTGATGGATAACAAGAGGTACTCTGCCAAAACTGCACTGTTTCTGTGAGTTCATCAACACAACATGCTTTATTTGTTTGGGTAAAGGATGCATATTTATGTGTAATATAAAACAGAATATCAGTGTTACTTTCACAAATAACCTTTCTTACCCGCTTATTAGAGCTTCTGCTTCGAGGCAGCATGAAGATGTCCTCCATCTCCCGCTGCTTCTCCTCCTCCTCAATTTTGCGACGTTGCTCCTCAGGAATTATCTCCTCCCATTCTGGAATGGGCTTCTCCTCAAACTCTGGAGTGCTCTCTTCCATACTGGAGAAATTGGCCACCTGCATCAACATTTGGAGAGGAGAGAATAATAATTAATAATAATAATAATTTTTTTTGATCAGTATCTTACATGAAAGGAGAAAAAAAAAAAGTAACAGCTTGCAGATACCTTAAACTGCGACAGGAGTTCATCTGTAGCGTTTGAGCCTTGATCGCTTTCTCTTGTTTCAGCCAACCTTAAAATCTCATCGATATCCATCTCCTACAGAAACAAAGAACTTCTGTTTTAATTTCAAACTATGTGAAAACAATTTTAAGTACACACAAGCTTATTCGCTCATTTTGAAACCTGTGGTTCAGACTCCTCTCCCTCTGCCTCTTTGAAAAGATCCTCTGCACCAAACTTGAGAATAGCGGTCAGTTCTTCTTTATTGAACGGGTTTGAACTGTTAAAATAAATCAAAAGTGTTAATAACATGGAGAACAACCACATCTTTAAAAAAAAATAAAAATTAATAATTCTTAAAGTCTCACTTTGTGTTTCCTGAGCTGCTGTCCAGAACAGTTCGACCAGTGGTGTCCATTCTCTGAATGACAAGATGGTCCAAAACCATCTTCTTCTTCGCCCTCTCAATGATGTCCTCCTCCACTGTTCCTTTCGTGACAAGTCGATATATATTTACCTATGAGGGAAAGGCGCGGGTACATTTTTATACAACAATCCCACTCGTTACAAAGCACACCTGTGATTACAGACTTGAACCCGAGCATTAGATTACCTGTTTCTTTTGACCAATCCTGTGAGCTCTCGCCTGCGCCTGCAGGTCGTTTTGAGGATTCCAGTCAGAATCAAAGATAACTACAGTGTCTGCTGAGGCCAGGTTAATACCCAAGCCTCCAGCTCTGGTGGATAAAAGGAAGCAGAAGTCCTAGAAAACAAATGAAACACAGAAGAAAAAAAGAAAGAAAAAAAAAGTATTTGAAAAGTAGGAAATTGAATTGGATTTCACAATTAATTATGTTATCTAGGGCTTATTGCATCATTTATCAGATACATTTCACTGCAAGTCTATTTAAAAGAAAACATTTTTTGGCATATTTGCCCTATTCAACACGCACATAGTTAGGAAACATGAGGATATGCAGTAAAAGGTCCAGCTGGCCAGGGTTGACTTGAGGACTCTCCTATTTAGGGCATTACAGCTGTCATGTGCCCTAAACATTTGGCCATCATGTATTATTTTTTCTTCTTAAATATACCAATAATTAAGTAAATTGTCGATAAAATTCGATAAAATTGTCATTATAATAATATGCAATAACATTAGAATAAAAAGTGAAATGATTTTATTTACTGCAGCTTGAACAAATATTTTGGACCGCATCAAATATTCAGAATTGCTCCCTCCTTTAGTATCCATATAAAAACCATTAACATACATACCTCTGAACCTTCTGCATTAAAGTGGTCAAGCGCTTGCTTTCGGATTTCTCCCTTTATGGAGCCGTCCAACCGCTGAAGAGGAGAGAGGCAAAGACAGACATTTACCCTTTGAAAATTTCCCGCTAGAATCTCCGCATTACTTGTCTTTACATGCCATACATTGCACTGAGTCTATATGTTTAGACTGATCACAACAGTCTAAGACTGAGACTGACAGCAAAAACAACCCGAGTCAAGTGACTTGCAGGAGTCCGACTGGTCTTCAGTAGAAAATAACTTGTTGATATAAATAAGCACATGAACTCTAAGGCCAGGCGAAGTATGCATGCAACAACACTGACATCTGATCCCAAGTCTAATCTGCCCAGTGCAGCCATCCCCAAAGGCTGCCTCGCTGTAAACACCAACAAAAGCAACAGTCTAAGCCTGAGGCTAGCCTCTACTCACTGATGCTCCCACTGATGGAAGTATGATTATCATTAATGGGGGCAAGGTGACAGCCCCAGATATATTGTGAGGTTATGGCCAACAATTCTTCAGAAAATGTCCAAAAAAAAAAATATATATATATATATATATATATATATATATATATATATATATATATAGATTCACTGTTTTAATATGTAACACCTTTTTAGGGAGAAACTGTATCCTGCAGAGGCACATCCCTGTCCTCCTAATTCTGAAGAAATCACAAAATCACCACAGCCTCAGCCTGAATAACTACACTGACTCAATCCTTAGTGAAATCTGATATTAGCATACATTTATTTAAATCTTACCTGAAATGGATATCGTTTCTTAGACAGATATTCGGCTAAAATGTCCAACATCCTGACCATCTGGGAGAAGATTAGGACCCTGTTGCCTCTTTCTCTGAGCCTGGTCAACAGCTTGTCCAGCAGTACCAGCTTCCCACTGCCCCTCACTAGAGCCTAAGAGACACAAAATGTTGAATTAAATAGCATTTAGCAAGAGCAGCCATGCTTTCCTTCTGTGTTAGGCTACAGCTGTTTTTTTTTTTTTTTTGCAGAGCAGAGTTATCCTGGGGTGACGCTCGGAGCTGAAGAGGGTTCACACGGAGACATACCTGCAGGTGTTCCTGTTGTGTTTCAGCATCTCCGTCCTCGGGCTGTTTAATGAGGAAACTATGGTTGCAGCACTTTTTAAGCTCCATTACAATGTTCAGGAAGCCGGCGGAGCTGCCTCGGGTGCCTTTGGCAAGAGCTTTGTAATTCCGCGTTAAAATCCACCTGGAAATATTCAGGAACAAATTAAGTTAATAAAGAGGAGAAATGCAGCCGCTGTGAATGTAATTCATAAGAAAGACAGAACCAATAAATGTTACAGACGGCAGAAATATCATCATACTTGTAAAATTGCTTCTGTTGTGCAGACATTTCTACACGGAGGATTTGTTCCACCTTGGCTGGGAGAGATTTTTCCACATCTTTTTTGACGCGCCGGAGCAGAAAAGGCTCAAGGACTTTGTGAAGACTCTGATAACCATTTTCCCTGCCCTTTCCATGTTCATCCTCAAAATCCTCCCAGGAGTCAAACCTACAACGCACAGCAGATATAACAAGTGTCACTCGTATCCTACGGGATGCTATTTTCCCTGCTTTTGTTCAGTAAAATGATAAATGTCTAAATTGGACGTACTTGTCAGGCATGAGGAAGTGCAAGAGTGACCACAGCTCTTTGAGTGAGTTCTGCAGTGGAGTGCCGGTAATGAGGAGCCTATGATTAGACCTGAACTCCATTAATGTTTTGTAGAGCAGGGAGTCATCATTCTTCAGCCTGTGAGCTTCATCCACGCCCAGGAACGCCCAGTTGATGTTCCCAAGCACCCCCTAGAGTAAAATATAACACAATGAGTGACCGACTCTCTTCATGCATACAAACACAATGCAATAAAAATATAAACACATTCTTAATAGAAGCCTACCTTGTCTTTAAGTAGAATCTCATAAGTGGTTAGTAGTGCGCTGAAACGGATTCTTTTAGTCTGATGGTTCACCCACTCATAATCACGGATCTGTACAACACAGAAGCAACAGTTCCAATTTATGCAACCATTTCTAGAGCCATTAGAAGGACACGAGTATTCAAATTCAACTTACTATTTTCCTGCTCATGACATCGCCAAGGTAGACCACCACATTCATGTCTGGGGCCCAGGTGTCGAACTCCCGCTGCCAGGAGGTGAGCGTGGACAAAGGCACCACCAGTAAAAAGGGCCCATAGAGCTGATGTTGGTGAAACAGGTAAGACAGGAAGGAGATTGTCTGGATGGTCTTTCCCAGTCCCATCTCATCAGCAAGGATAACGCTATTGCACCTGAGGAGGAAGAGAAGGACAAAAAAAAAATAAAATAGCTATCCAGGATTTGCAAAATGATGTTTTGCTGCGTTGGGAGGTATTATATTTGTTTACCTGCACCAGGAGTGAGCCAGCCAGTTTAACCCATCCAGCTGATAATCTCTCAGTTCAAGGTTCTCGTCACCAATGTAAGACGGCTGTTTCTTCAGAGCAACAAATCTTGGCCTTTGCTTCAATACCTGAAATGACAGAAACACACCTCTTCGGTTATGGAGAAAAATATGCTCATATAAAAACAAACGTGAAGACAGATCTTAGACACTGAAACACAATGCATCAAACGACACACAAAAGGAAAGGAAAACTGCTGCAAAATGCCTTTAGCTTTCGGCTTTCTAACAGCTTCGCGTTAGCATTCTTCTGTAATTAATTAATTAATTAAGGCTCTTGCCAACAAATTGTTCCTCATAGCTTTCAGTATGATCCGCACCCTACTGTAAAAGCTGCCAATACAAGCAACACGATACATTACAAGCTACTTTCAATATGTGAATTGAATTTTCAGCAAAACAGAAAATGGGATGTCTGACTTGTTAGTGACAAAGTGCTTCTCATGAGTGTGAGGTTCCTACGTTTTCCATTGATTCCTCACAACTTTTTCTCTCAGGCAGGTTATAAAAACTTTGCTCAGGGCGATATACTGCGCTGTAGTTCACCTAAGCTCACTGCTGCTTTTAGGCATTTTTCAGTTTGACAAGGGGGCTCTAAAATCGATGGAAAGCCTTGAATTATGTGGGATGAACTTAACTGCGCTCGCTCTCCATATGGGCTCATTCTAATTTGACTCTTACCTTGCAGTCTTTAGAGGGAACTGTTTTGCTGGAGTTTCGGTTCATGAAGCTGTCTATGCAGTGCTGAAACTTCTTTCTAACCAAAGCTCCATCTTCCCAGCTGCACTCTGAGTAAGGCAAACCCATCCACTTGCACAGGAACTCTGGTTCATTGGAGGATGGGGTCTTATGACTATGAGCTGTTTATGAAGTGACAAAATATTAGAAAGACGATTACAACAAGAAGGACAGCGCAGATTTCAACAGAGATGGTGAATTTTTTTTATTTTTTATTTTTGTCAAATCGTCAACTTACAGGGGAAGTCAGAGGATCCTGGTGTTTTTCCTGTTTTTGTTGCTGTTAATAAAAATTATTTTAGGTCAACTTATGCGCAAACTGTATTTTTTGCAAAAGCAGATATATACTGATTTCTTACCGATGACACGCTCCACAATCTGAAACTGCTTGTTCAAGTCAGCGGTGAGCTCCTGTTGGCAGTTATGAAATTCAACATCCTCAGGGGACGCCTTCCTCAACCTGCAAAGACGGCCAGAATTGACGGTGAAAATACAGGGGTGGTGCGCACCCTTGAAAGATTCAGTAAATGCGAGAACAAAGATTTTCACCATGAGTTCAGTTCATCATTTTTCTTCTTAAAGTTGTCCAGTTTCTTCAGCCCCTTGACTTTTTGCTGTGTCAGAGAGTCCATGCTCTCCCACGTGTTGTGGATGTAGGACCAGCCCTTCCACTTAATCAAGTACTGCGTCTCCCCTTCATCCTTCTCGGGATCAAAGCCTTCACACGGGTCCCCATTTTCCTCAATGGCATACACAGTAGTGCAAGCCCCAGTGACTAGTAGAGACAAAGCTGACCTTTCAGACTGCACCGAAAGCATTTGAGTGAATGTAGTTTTCAAAAATAATGAGATAAGTTAAAATAATAAAAAAAATATATATATCACCTCCTTTTTTGCTGGTCCTGGTGTCCATAACTTTCTCAATGGTCTCGCTGTCATCATCCTGCTGCTCCTCACCTGCTTCCCCGGTCATTTCGATCAGGTCATCAGAGTCCGTTTCAAAGTCATGTTGGTCCTCTTTATAGCTACAACGCAGCAGAAAGACGTGATGAAGATGAAGTGGTGCACGTGATGTCAAAATGTTACTGGACTTTAATAACACCGGTTATGGTGAGAAGTCTTGCTTGCTGATAAGACTTGACAAAATGTCCTCTCTTTGGGTTCGGCAATTCACCTTTTGACTTTTGTGGCACCCCTTCTTCGAGTCTGTCTCTTTGGAGTGTCTTCTTCATCGTCATCGTCGTCGTCGTCATCATCATCTTCTTCTGCTGATGACTCCTGTTTCCGGGACTTCCTAGATTTTTGAGATAGCTGCTTTTTGGCTGTTGATGATTTGCCTTGAGGCCTGTAAAACACAGAGTTTAAACACACAACACACACACACAGACAACTTAGACATGATAAACCAAAATTCCTGGCTCATTCATTTCTTACACACTTTTCTTTGGTTTCAGGTTGTTTAATTGATGACTCTGCCTGAAGCGCCGTTCACATTTTTACTCAAACCAAAGAAAAGTCAAAACAATCAACTGCTCACACAACATGAAATGATTTGGAGATGACCAGTGGGTAGCTGTCTGATGGCCAGGCTTCGCTTCACTCTTACCTTCTAGCAGGAAGTCGTCTGGATCTAACTTTTTTCTCTTCCTGCTCACTGTCTGTACTGTTGGAAGCCTCCTCCTCCTCCTCCGCCTCCTCTTCATCATTTGAGTCATCATCTTTCCAGATATTTCTTACAACAAAGAAATGCCACAAGTTCACCCTCAAGGCCCATGACCGTGCCACTTTACCGATTTTAATTTCAAAATACTGGCCGTAGGGTGTTCATCACAACCCAATTTTTAAAAAAAAATCAGGGTTAAGCCACCAATTTCGCCAATCAAATTTGATTTTAATGTAGAACAGCACCTGGCAGGCTGAAACTAACTGAGCCTATTCTGACACAAACAGATACCCATTTAAAATAAGCATTAAATGATTTCACAATATGAACACAGGCTGGCAGCAGAATGACACAAGCTGACATGAACTCTAAAAACATGGATCGAGTTCAGTGCAAGTGTCATGAATTCAAAAATATTTTAAATAATATTGTGCTGTACTGACAAATTATAAATAAATGAAATAATGATGACATTATAATCCTCAAAATGTATTCACAATGTGTATACTTACTCCTTTTTCTTAGCCCGTGATGTTTTCCTTTTTGGGCTCTCACTCTCAGAGTCACTGCTGCCCTGTGAGTACAGCCAGCAGACACAAAATAAAAAGAGCAGCACTACAAAACATCCACTAGATGGCACACAGGGCTTGTTTATAGGAACTGATGTCACTGCCGATAACTGCATACCAGCATTGCTCATTTACATCTGCTTACCCCAGCTCCAATGTTTAAGCGAGCTGGTTCCTGTCTGCTGCGATTCGACCGCCGGACACCATACATATCCGGATGTTCTTCCCACATCTATTTAAAATAAATAAATAAATCAGACGCTATGAAGGATGCCATGCGTTTTCTGTATCTTTACATAAGTTTAACATGCCACCTTTCTCACTCTGCTGTCTGCTGTAAGCTAGTCCTATGGGGCTGCAACTAATGATCAGCTTTTTACAAGTACTGCAAACCATCCACATTTCTCAAAAGCCACTGTAAGACATCAAAATGCATTGCTCTGTCAGACAGTCTGAGGTAGAAAACTATTCAGTTTACAATTTCCTGAAATAGAGAAAAGCAGCAAATCTTCGCTCGCGAGCTAAACGCAAACAGGGATTTTTCTGGGAATCAATAGTTCTATTGATTATCCATTATTATGATACCGTTCTATGGCTTTTAATGCAGCTTATTTGTAGAACTGAAGGATTTAATGTTTGCTTTTGTTTTCCTTTCTAGCTCCACCTATAATTCAAATCCTTTTTGCAGCTGAGTGTCTCTATCACCTCTGTGGGACAGTAATGTGAGCACATAGCATAATCAAAATGACCCAGGACGCAGAAAGAGCCTTACACAAACAAGCTTTTACTGCACAGGACTGAAGTTCAAGTTTCCTGCATGTCACACCTTCATGATTAAGAGACCCATGATACAAAAAGTCATTTCCGTCACTACTGAGAGAGGGCAGGAAGTATAATCTGAATCTATACAGAAAGTCTCCGGTGACCTTTACCTTCTTCACATCTGCCAGGCGCTCCTTCTTTCTAACTGGCTTGTCTTTGACCTCTGCTGCGGTTTGCTGTGATTTGGACTCTGCAGACTCGCTCTCTGACTCTGAGTGACTCTCTGACTCTGAGGAGCTGTTTGACTCGGAGTTGTGTGATCTCCTCCTTTCACTGCCATGCTCGCTCTCTGACTGACTTCCCGACTCCGATGCAGAGCGGTTGGATTCCTCTGAAGCCGAATTGCTACAGGAGAAAGAATATGTTCATTTGACTGACCAGTCAATGATGGGCTATTGCTCAAATAGTTATGTGCAACATCATGGCAATAACAGGAGTTGTCATTGGCAGCAATTTAAAAATGTCCTAAATTTCAGTGCACACCCCCACACTAGTGCACAGAGAAACTGCAAAAGCTGGATGGCATCAGTAATTCGTGACTTGGCCAGGAGGAAGCAGGAGCCTCATTACATCATGCTCCATGTTCCTTACTCAGCTAACAGTCTTATAATAACCCCTTTCTCTCTAAGGCTGACAAATCCTCTTACAGGCATTTTAAACAGGCCTGCGGTGAACAGACCTGCTTTCACAACTGAAATACATCAAAACTGGGTCAAACTCAGTAATCAGCACCAGTCTTTTTCTCTCCATCATCCTCTAAATACTTGTAGCATAATGCAAAGCAAAACTATACATTAAAAACATAAATAAAATCAGAAAATACACTATAATAAGTAGAATTTCCTATGTGGAAAATTTTAAACAAAATAAAAATAATTTACACGAGCACCACACTCAAAGTACTCCCATCTTGAATAGCCAAACGTATACCCTTATTTACCTTTAATGGAAAACAAAGTGAAAGACTGGTCAAGGACTCGTTGTTCAGTGTTTATTGATCACTCACTCCTAATCCTTTTAGCTTACAACTCTTTAAAACATATGATTGGTCACAAGCACACATTGCTTCAGTTTAACTTGTTTTAATAGTAGCTTGAGTGAGCAGCTTAACAATGCTGATTATTTTTTCTATGCTGTTTTTCCATTGAAAGTTTTATAGAGGCCTGAAGAAGTATAAGAATTCAGTGTTTAAACAAATCAACATTTCATAAATCAAAGGAAAATAAAGCTATAAAACAATATAATTTTAACCACCTCATCAAGTTTATCTTGATCTCCGTTAGAAGGGTTAATATTTTTTCTTATGCTTTGAACTTTAATTCAGATTAAATGGCTTTGTATACAAAAATATATAGGTCTTTGGCTGGAAGTTTTAGTAAACAGGGGTTATCAGTGGATAAATACCTTGCTTGGTATGGCAATTTTTTTGAACCTCAAGCATTCACTGCCAAAATGTCCAGATGTTTCTGTTGCTCCTTCAGTGACTTTGGAGGCTCACAGTGCTATTTGATGCTTTCAATTCAAATTATTTGGCCTTGTATGCAAAAAAGGGACTTGGCTGAAAGTTTTAATAAACTGGGGGTCATTAGTGGATAAATATCTAAATATTTCTCTGCGTGCAGTTATTTTATTTGGGCACATGGTGTCACCAGACGCTACACTGGTAGGAATGAATCTCAATCACTGCCTTTCATTATGTAGTGAATTTTAAAACATAATGTATCATCTCTCATTGATGTTTTAAAATAGAAGTGTCACTTCATTTATTGAGTATCATTCTTCATCTTCAAAATAAGAGTAAATAACCATCTTCTGCCGTTTATTAAACTATGGGCGTACTAAAGGCAACACTGTATTAAATTACGTGAAATTTTACAATTACAACTTAAATGCGGTTAAAATAACCTCACAGATATTATGCAAGTGTTACTTCAATGGCCAAACTCGGAAGTACATGGCTCCTTCCGCCTTAAGTGAGGTCAGAAGTGGGTGGGTCACAGAAATTTTCTCGAATTACTATTGGCTAGCGTGTTGCTAGGTGGCTATCTAGCCTATCGGAGCCTTGCGTGCCGTCTCACTAACGTCTGAACTCTTCCTGTTCCTCCTCTGTGTAGTTCTGAGCTGAGTTTTAATACTGGTAAGTGAGCAAGCTGTGCACACAAAGCAAGGGCCATTTTGTTACTCAGGAAAGTATGTAAATGGTACTTTCATGTCATTTAAATACATAAAAAGGGCAGATTTTATTTTTCCTTGTAGCTCCTTCAGCTGCCCTGAATGCCAGCATTGCTAATCTCTCTGCGTAACAAAGTCAGGTCGTCATCACTGCAGAGGACACGTTTCAGTCACAAGTGGAAAATACTAAAATGGCTGCCACAGGATCACACAGGAAAACTACAAATGTGATGTAACCTGCTGCAGTGTACAGCCAGTGTAATGCTGTGAGGGTGCATGCAAACTGCTGTGCATCTTTTTCTAAAAACAGTATACTGAGGTCAGGTTGCACCATTTGCTCTGACAACATGACAGTTTTTCTAACATTGTTAAGAAACAGCATTTAGGTATTAAGTTCAACCAGAGCCTCCTCTTTAAAAAAAAAAAAAAAAAAGAAAAAGAAGAAAGCAGCTAGTCACCCCTGCATTGTCCCGACACCATGCAGATGATTTGATATCTTTATTGATTAAAACGTTTCCACTGATTTTTGATGTGAAGATTTAGGATACCTGAGGACCAGAGACTTGCAAACATGAACAATGTACAATAACAAAAGCAGAAAACGTCACTGTGTTTAAGTATCCAGACTCCTGGCCAGAGGCCTTTACAATCAACCTAACAGGAAGCAAAGTATAGCCAGTAGAAATTAACACTGTTTGGCTTCAACATTCAAAATATACATGTTCAAAAAATACATTTATGTCCTTATATTTAATATAAAATAATTTAAATTTAGTGGATTTAATATGGACATAAGGGTAAAGAATGAAATCTAAAACAAAAAAAAGCAAACAAGCAGTTTGGTTAAGAGGTTTAAAGTGAAAATTTTCCATTCAGGAAAGTAAAAATAACCTTAAAAGACAAACAGATTGAAATGCTGTTACATAATGTAAGGATGTGAACACTGATATAACCTGTTTTAACCTTTAGCAGCTATTATTAAAAAAAAAACAAAAAATTGTTTACAACCACTGAGTTTTAATGGCTTTAATAAGCAGAAATAAATAAGCACAAAAAGGGAAGATTTTCTTGAACTTTAAAACTTGGCTAAAACTTTAAATACAGGTTCACATAAATATAAAACAAAACAAAACAAAACAAAAAAAGTAGAGATTGATATAAAATGAAAACCGTAGGTCCAAAAACTATCTCGTAAAATATGTTCCATATAAAACTGTAAAACTGGATATATTAGTGCCTATATCAAATCAGTACATTGTTTCATAAATAAATCAAACCCTAAAACAACAACGTTGATAAAAGTGGTGCAATGCAGTACCAACTCCTAAGACAAGGTCATATAACATTATAGCGATCGGACATTAAACATTTGTGACAAATCATCTGTAGAATAATACAGGAGGAAAAGGCTTTCCCTGTGGTCTAACACATCTTGTGGGCAAAGATCCATTAACACAGGCCTGAAACCTCAGTATTGAGTGTAAGAAATGGTAAGGAAAAAAAAATCAGGGTGTGGCTATTAAACAATAGCAAGGTCATTTAAGACACTGGTGCACGTCTTCAAAACCACGTCGCAAATCTAACACAGGTGATCAACCATGCTTGACAACGTAAACAGTCAAAGCAGATACGAAACAAAAAGGAAAAAAAAAAAGTATAGGGCTCATACCTTGATGCATTGCTTTGAGTCGATCCTTCATCCTCTTGTTTTTTACTTTTACTCTTCATCATTGTTGTATCCTGAAAATCTGATAGGATGATGTTTTGTCCTGGTATTTACTGTCAAAAAGTTAAGAGGAAGCATGAACTATCACAAGTCCCACAAGATTGCCTTTGCTCAGGTGGCAGCTAAAACCTCGGCGGTGCGACACGAGCAGGGGGGGAAAAGGTATTAAAACGAAGAATTTAAAGATCATTACTTACATCGCTAGTTTAAATAAAGCCAACAAAAAAAGCAGGTGCTGTTACAATAAGTTAAATGTCTTTGAATGTCTTTAAATATAGTTCACGGATCAAGCCGCATGCCGTTAATTCTAACTGCGTCATCAGATGAAGCATTAATAAAATAATATTTAAGCATGAGAAAAACAGTAAATTAAGCTTCACACAGTGTAAACATGTCAATTCAATGTGGAGAAAGGTGCTAGTCTATAAATGAACTATTAGATTCTCGTTCGCCCTATCACAGTTTAAATATGCATCCGACTCGAATAAAAATACAAATGTAAAGACAACTTAATTTACAAAAACAGCTTTGTTTAAAAAGAAAAATAAAGCTTGTAGGCCTTTAGTCTTCCATCTAATGAGAGAGCGACAGAGGAGAGGCAGCAGCACTAAAAATGGAGGCGCGCCATGGCTGCCAGAGACCAGTATGGAAAACAACGACGAGCACTTCGCCGGAGCAGACGGCTCCTACGGCTCGAGAAAAACAGCCCAAAAACCGCACAAATCGCGTAGATTTTCGTTAAAAGGACGAGCGCACGATCGCAGCCTTCAAATTTTCATCAAAAACCGACAAGTCTCGGTCGAAAAACAGGCGAAAGAAACGGTTTAACGAAAGCCCATGGCACCCTTCCCAAGGCTCAGCCGCCATCTAGAGCTCCTTCCCTGCTCTGAAAGCTTTGCCTTTGATTGACGTTATTTCCATTTACCCCACACTCAGGTGATGTCTAAGTCCCTCCCCTTTTATTATGTTTAAAAATGCGTTTATATTAACTTACATACATTTTCAGCCCCAGGACACAAGCCTCAAAGTGAAACCTTTTCTTGCCCTTTCATAAAAGATAAGAATACCGAGATGCTGTAAAAGTATATTTTTGCACCAATTACATCACTTCCTGCACAAGCAGGAAGAAGGACAACCAGTAGCCATTTTAAAGAGCCTTTGGAAACCATTTGGGCTCTAACCAGAAAGCTTTTAAGTGAAATGTATTTTCAGGTGTTTTAGGACTAATTAGGGAGGGAAAGGGGGAAATTTTAATCACTCATTTCCTCCTTGATCTCATAAATAAATTTGATAAATTCCAACATGAGTCTGAAGCTCAGTTTATAAGGCTATACCTTTAAAATTACTGACGCAAAGACGATGAAAAGCAACGTCATCCTTTGTATGCATTAACAAATACAAAAACTAACTTCCGAGCTTACGTATTTCAACGTTGTCAAAATGTTGCGGCAAATGTACTCTGTGATTTTTCTGCTAATGAAACAAAGCCAGAAAAAATATACGAGGTCACACACTTTATTTAAAACAACATTTGAATATCAAATGTACAAAAGGCTGATTTCCCAAAAACAGCATAAATTTTTCAACGAGTCCACTACACAGCCAGCAAAGGTGTTCCAGAGTCCAAGTTGTGGGTAAAATAAAAATAAAAATCCAAATGTCAAAGTCCAGTCAGAAAAAGGTTTCATCTTGTCAAAATTTGGCTAACCGCCAAATTACTTGCCATCTTCACGTTAAACAATGCGGTCTCCACTTCAGCAATATCCAGTTGAATGGGGTCTTGATAGGATAAAAAAAAAGAAGGAAGAATTGTAAGCCCACAGTGTAACGGAAATAAGTAATGATTCACTGTCCAGCAGTTAAAAGTAGGCATCCTAAACTAGACTAAAATTATGCCAGTCAAGCAACATACGTGGCTAGCTTTGAGCTGCGCTAGCGATCACTGTGCAAGTGTATGTAGTTTTTTGAGACACAAGTGTTCCTATGAATGCAGAATTGACTAAAAAGAACACAAATGTTAAATGAACTGTAATAAAATGGTATGGTAATCTATTGTATTGAATGCAAATTTAAATTGAGTAGGGTTTGTCATTGAGCTTTATAACAGTCGATAAGTTTAGAATGAAAGCTAAGTAAATGTTGTGTTGGACCCCAGCTTTAATGGTTATGTTTTGTCAAATTTTGTAGTGCTTTGAAAAAAATATAATGTGAGATTAATTTAAAGTAATCAGCACAATGTAATCTGGACTGAATAAATATTCCAGCAATCTGCAAAAAGCAATTCCTCAGCTGACCACCAGGAGTACAATGAAGCTAGGGTAGCACTTGAAGTCGCATCAATGCGTTATGTTTAAAACCTAGTCACGCAACAGCTTTGATGTTCAAGCAAATTAAGAGTAAAAACAACACAACAACACAGGTCTGTAAGCAAACAATGAAAAGATCAACTGCATGAATTAACAATTACCAGAATAACCAACTACATGAGCAACAGATGTGCAACACAATAACATCCAATAACCTTTAAAGCAGCTATTCAAACTATGGTCATTTTCAGCTATCCAATATTCAGCAACAAATAACTGTGCACTTGGTGTTCGTCTCAGTTTATCAGGTTTGCAGCACAACAAAAATCTATTAAGATTTGGCAAAAATGGAGACTATAGGTGCATATGGCTTTCCTACTAAGTGCCAATAGGAGGCAATACAGGCAACATCCCAACAAATAGCTTCTATTTTACCAATAATAAATGTAGCCACATTACACTATGTGTAGTACTATGAAAGTTATGTTTCCAGACTTCCACTTTGTTAATTCACTTTCACAGCTGTTTTTTTTTTTGTGTGTGTGTTTGTTTGTTTGTTTTTGCTAGTCTCTTAGGAGTAAAAGTGAATGTCAGCAATAAACATGGAGCAAACTCTACTTAAAGGCCACCTGGTTGAATTGAATGTTAGTAAATAAATTCTCTAGGATCTTCAATTTGCTATTCAATAAGCACATGACAAAAATAATCAGGTCAAAAAAGAAGAAACTTACAGAGGTGTCTTCATTTTCTTCAAAATTTGAAAATCTTCTCCCCAGTGTCTCCTGTCTCCACTATGAAAAAGATAAGAAACAATGAATGACACCCATTTAACATTCACACAGAGACATTTCCAGGCTTTACAGACTTCAACAAGCTTGAAGTGCTTTGGACCTTTTAATTCTATAAGTGTTAATTCCACCTGTCAAAGATGGCTGACAAACACTGCTTTCCCTTTTTTCCAGAATGTGAGGAATGTATTGAGAAAACAAAACTCTCATTCCAACCTTTACAAAAAAAATGAATTGAAAACTAATGATCTGTAGAAATTCTGTACAAATTCTTATTGCAAAATAATACAAGACCAAGAAAATGCCTAGGGACTTATATAAAACAATACATTTTGATATCGAACGTGTTCTCTAACATATAATTTAAGCAGAATGATCATCAATACCTACTGAAAGCTTCGTTATTGAGGTTGAATAAGTATTTGTGGTTAAAAATTTCATATTGTAAGTAATGAACTGTGAATAACAGAGCTGACAGGATCTTCTCAAGTGTTTTGCTAACTCATCTAATGCAGGTTTTCTCAAGCTGCAAAAAAATAAATAAAATAAAAATACTCGTGCTTAACAGTAATAAGTCACTGATGACGCTCAGATTTTTGGTACAGGATAGATTTGTGCGCTGTAATGTGTAACTCAAGTCACTGCAAAAAATTAGAACTATTAACACCTCATGAAACTATTAACCCTTTATGAAAATCTGTCAAATTCACATCATCAAATTAAACAATTTGTATTGCTAACTGGAAGATGTTTCCTTCATGTTCTGTGTGTAACCTGTGGATTTGTTTTAAGGATCTTCAGTTAATTCTTACAATTAGGAGAAAATCACACCTGAAAATGGCAGCAAAAGACTTGAATTTCTGTGCTGCTAGCAACATGCTATTGCCATTTTATTTGTTTTGGCAACTGTGGAAAATAATCAGTGATCCATTTTGAGAAAATTCTGAGTTCCTTTTACTTGTTACACATTGCACAAGAAGCAAAACGGTCAAATTCTTGGTTCCATGTACTGCCTACAAGAAGGTGGTAGGCTACGTTTGACTTAAAAGAAAATCCTTATCTACAATGCAGGGAGTAATTAAAAAAATTTTTTTTTAAAGTGACTTTGTATATTCTTGTGCAAAAGTGGTGGCAATCATTTGGTAGCAAATAATATCACAGTTGCCACTTCTATAAATGCAAATCCATACTACCTGAAATTTTGGGTGTCTGAATATTGAAACTGCTTTTCTAAATAAAGCACTACTGCATGGCCCAATTAGCCTATAGTATGATTTTGCTTTGAAATGTAATCAAACATTTCAAAATGTAATATGTACTTGAATGTGGAGCATTGTCAACTACTGCCAGACGTATAAAAAAACAAATAAAACTGTTCAATGATGCTTGAGCTCTACATGTTTAACACTCCTGCCCCAGATGGGTTATACAGCGGTTCTTAATGCTTTTAATTTTTAGTACAACTAGAAATGAGATGCAACAAAAGTTCTTAGGTAGTAAATCCGTAAAAGCAGAAAACAATTAATGTGCTGAAGTTTGCATAGCTGGTTGCTTTACACTTAGGTCACTAAAACATAAGCTAACGTAGAATTTAAGATTGCACACCTAAATTACTTCTTGTCCATGTTTAATTAGCGTTAGAAAAAGCTCATCGTTTTAAATGTTACCAATATGAGTGTGCTGTAACGACTGCCAATTGTTTTTAATTACGTGAAACAAGTTTATGAAAAGAATGACTGAAGAGTATTTGTAGTTCACAGGTTAGCTAGCTAATCGAAAGACCATCATGAACGCATTAGCAATTCAACGTCTCAAAGTCACTTAATATCTAATGTGCCTTAAGTTATAAAAATGCACATGTTGAACTTAAATGTCTGCAGTATATTTCATTCAAAGTTGAGGGAAAATTATTTTAAACTAACTGTATAATGTCTCTACTCATAATGAGATCACTTTTATACATTTGCAATTTATGTGCGCATCCATGTTAAGATTATACACTAGGGGGCAGACCTGTCTCAATTTAGACATAGCGAACATGTATTGACATAGTGGACATGTATAGAACATAGCGGTACTTCGTAGCAATGATTTTGATGCCCAAGGGAAATGAAACATGCACTTTTTGCTGTGCTGTTTTTTGGGTCAGATTTGTAAGGTTATTATAAAAAAAACCGACGGTACAATGTTTTTTTAATGATTTGACACAATTTTTGAGAGTTCAAAGCACAGTCTGCATGCAAGGAATCTCCTAAAGACATTCAATCTGTCTTAAAATTATACTTACGGTGTCCGTTTGCAGCACAGCTCACCCAAATTCTTCGATTCACGTTGGCTAAATGTCAACCCTTTGAAATAAAAAAAAATAATTTTTCAGAAAAAAAATGTAACAACAGCACACCCTACTGGCTGAATGCAGGTAGCAGTAAAGACTAAGAAACTGTAAGACTATGCAAAACAGCCTGGTCTGGTCTCAAGTAAAACATACCATTTAGATATGGCGAAACAATCTCCGCTCTCCTTTGACGTCATTTGTGAAACATCGAGATGAATCCCTGCAAAAAAACAAAACATTATTTTGATCATTCTAGTAGTCGCAATTAACAAAATCAGAACTTAAATAGCCATAAAGCCCAGTCATAAACAAGCTGTTTCCAAATACATTTTTAAAACAATATTTTTGAGAATGTTTAGGAGCTCATTAACATATTACAAAAATCCTAAAAAAGGAATTACATATTTAGTCGTACAAATGTTCCATCTTTACGTGCTTTGGTGGCTCAAAACACAACTAAATTTCTCTTAAACAACAACATCCATTACAGAAAACCTTAAAGAGGACATTTTGGTATGTGCAGGGTGGTACTAATCCTTTGGATTTAACGATATAGTCTAAGTTAGACGCATTGTGCCATAAAAGACTAAATAACATCTGTATTTCTTATGTGTTGCATTTGCCTCCATATATTTAGAAATCAACAACCTTGTCCACGAGACTGGGATATTAAGATGATTTTATTTCCCTAATTTTAATACAGAATTTCCAATTTCCTTAAATTTACACACTTTTGGTGAAGCTTTCTAGCATAAAATTTTCTTTACATGTCTTGCAGATATAATGTGACTTGGAAAAGGAAATTTATGTAAATATTTAAATTACTTCTCCCTTCAGTACCTCAAAGGGTTAAAAGCCAACACCCTATTTTGTATTTCGAAGTATATATAAGCTTTTATAACATACAGAACCTGCATTTCACAATCAGGTTATGTATAGTTTATGTATGGTGTCTAAAATTAAAGGATTTTGGTTAATAGTAGTATTTTGGACATTTTGGCAACTTATCATAATTTCTGCAAAGTATTTATAATTAATAAGCAGTAAGTATATAACAGTTTATTAAATCTTGTTACAAACTACATCTGTACGGTCTGTGTTAATAAAATGTATGAAATCATCGATTTTAAAATATTTTTTTCACCTAAAACTCGACGAAAACCCTCGAAAACCGAATACAGTGAAAAAAACCCAAAAATATGCTTAAGGTTGTTGTGTTGATTGTCAATCAGTCCCAGATACAACATTTTAAATGCGAAACTTTTGCTTATTTTCGGTGTTTTTGTCGAGCAAATTCAGACAAGGGCATTTGCCCTTTCAAGGACAAAGCAAATTTTAAATGCGTAGGTTGAAATAACTCCGAACAGGTCAAGAACAAATATACTTCTCCAAATCTAAACTAGGCTAACTCAAAAGAGCGCTTGCAAACATTCAAAATCTACCAACTAAAAAACAATTACATGCAGTTTACACTCCGCAGACCGTTTTCTCTTTTCTTCGCTGACAGCACACCATAGCCATTTTTACCAACACTGCGCCTATCTGTCGTCCTTTCCACCATATTGCCTTACACGCCGTGGCTCGTATTTTTTAGCTATTAATGTATGATTACTCGTAAGTTCTTACCAATTTTCCAGGCCGTGTCTATCCCCCGTCATCTGCCTCGGCCAGTGCCGCATTTTTGCGCGATTTTCGCCGTTTTGGTAGGTCTTTGAGCCGCATCGCTGTGCCCTTCCTCCACTCCGTCGTCGACGCCTTGCTCCTCTCTGCTGCGTGTGTCCTCCTCTCTGCCTCCGCCTGAGCTGATATCCTTCAGCGGCTCTGCCCACTTTTTCTTCTCAACGTAAGCCAAGCTCCACTTCCTCTACAGCCCCATCTAGCTAGCGCTAGCATCATACTGAACATGAAAGAAATGTCCCCCTTTTTCCTTCTTTGACTGAGCTCAGTGCCACATTAAAAGCAACGTATTTAAAACATTTTCGTCAATGCAAGAAGTTAGCAGAGTGTAGCTGTACATAATTGTCAGATAGAACTACATTAGGATGTTAGCAGAACCCTAATGAGGGAATACATAGTTTTATACAAATATTACCATTAACAGCGGCACTAAGTGGTCCAAAACTACAGCTAACTGAAGGCCCTGCTTATTAAGGGTAGAACAACACATTAGTCAAGTGTGTGCTTCCAGTCTACCCTCGTTTTTTTCTTTTTTTAACTAAATACACGAGTAATACAGGTGTGAAATAACCCGTTTTCTAGCTTAATTGCTGGCTTTAGTTGAGCCCTTTCCTTTTTGTGGCCTTGAAAGCCTGTTGGGGCTGCTAATAAGACTTCAATAACTTGTAATACATTTTATTTAGCTACCATGTGAACTCATTTCATTGAGGCCTTGCACCCATTCCTTCTTGGAAAAAGATATTCCATGAACAGGTGATTTTTTTGTGTGTGTGTTTGTTTTGAACAGAAAGTTCATATTTACATTGGAAACACACTTCAGGGTTAAGATTTGCATCAAAACATAAGAGGATATAAGCACAAATATGAAATACATGCACACTGCTTGTTTGTTACGACATGACAAAAAACCCCAGATGATTTTGGCCCATCATTTAGTTAAACTGCAAAAAAAAAGAGAGAAAAAAGTTGAAACAAAAATTGAACTCAAGGAGGAATGTAATGGATGGATGGAGAAATCTAATGAGAACAGCCAAACATGGTAAGCTTGGCTTGTTCAGTGAGTGCAGCCTTTGTTGGACACTATTTGTTGGAGTCTGTGGTATGCATGCACTCCACCCCCATCATGGGCCAATGAGATGCTCCATGCAGCAGCGCATGCTCTTTGCAGTGGAAGATTTCTATAAAAAGTTCATGAGCCTAGCAACAGGAGTGCCCTGCTGAGGCATTACAAATTCAGACACTATAAGTGAAGTGATCATGGCCTTATTTTAACTGACTGGTTGGATGGATGGTGCTTCCTGAATGCTAAAATCTAACTATTGAGAGACTGACAATGGGAATTTGTGACCCACTCTTATAAGCACCACTCCAGTTTGGTCACTAAATGTATTCATTATATTAAATATTCAGTGCAAATTCATACATGCATTTTGGTAAGGAAGTAGTTTGTAGAAGAGGTGTTTAAAACATCTGTTTTTAAAGGCAAGGCATACTGTGCTGGGGACACCTCTCGTTGGTCCTATACAAGATGCAGATTATTGATTTCAGTCTTGAGATTAACAGCATTGAAGAAGTAAAAGGGTGGAAAAACGAAGAGCTATTTTCAGCTGCTCCTTTATTCACAAGGGGTCACTCTGGATATCTGATTTGGCAGACTTTTATGTTGTGTGCGCTTCCTGACACAACCTACAAGGGATTTGTGTCTCCTGGGGCCAAACTGGGGATCTTTCACTTGTCAGGCAAATGTGCGAACCACTAAACTATGGAGCCAGTAAAAGAGTGGAAAAAGTCCCCCCCATCCCCACCCCCAAGTTAAGTACATGGAAAAGTGTGTTATATGAAGTGCATTTTATAGACAAGATGACCCACAAAATGGGAGATGTATTTGAGAGATCGATTTTGAATGGTAGGAAGTTATAAATACATCATTAGAATCACCCTTCTATGGAAAATAGGTTTTTTTTGTGTAATTAGAATACATTTAAACAGATGTAGACACATATTAGCATATGAGAAACTAGTATATATGTATAAAGGGTATATGCAGTGTCCAACCTAACTCTTTTCATTTATGTTGAAGCACATTTTCTCCAAATTTTCCTGAAGAAAAGAGCACACAGCACTGTTGTAGAAAGGTGTGCCTGTTGTTGGTTCTTGCAAAGACTGACCCAGCAATGGCTAGGTGTGTATTTACAAAGAGGCTGCTATCTGCACTGCAAATATCCTTTAGGTTGACATGGGAACAGGATCTTATATTTGCTCTTCACGTAGAAAGATGTGGTTACACACAAGTTTGAGAGGCAGTTGTGGAAATTAATACTTAAGCACATGTTAACATGGTCTCTGAAGGGAAAGAGAAACAAGATTCAAAATAAACACCATGAAATATAATGTGTGACTAAAAGGGGAGCCCAAGGAGCATAGCTGGGTCTTAATCTAATCTAAGACGATGCACCATGATCACCACAGTCACAGCCTGAGCTGTTTTTCTGTCCAAAGTTCAGGCCCTGTTGTCAGGATGTGACAACATCCCTATATATATATATATATATATATATATATATATATATATATATATATATATATATATATATATATATATATATACACACACACACACACACACACATCCAACCAGTTTATGATTGTGGTTTTGTGTATCCGCTGGTATTTGCTCTTCACTTGCACTCCTCTGAAATCTCAATATTATAAAATACAGCTTCTAATAGGAACAAATATCAACCACCAAGAGGACTATTTACTGAAAAACAACACTGAGGTGTTCTGGAGGGTTAGTTAAACCAGTGTGTGCTGCATGTTGAAACCTGATCTGAGGAGAAAAATGCATGGTCTATTATTATTTGGTGCTGCCATCTGGTGGACAGATTATTAAATAGTTCTAACAAACAGCATGAAGACTAATAATAATAATAAAAATAATAATAATTACACACACACACACCATCAGATTAACTTATGTCTTTGTTCTCACAAACAGGGAGCCCCCCACATGTTTGCCTACTGTAAGAAGTGCTGCACTGGTCTGATGCCTACATCTGCTGTAGTTTTAACTGCAAGTTCCTCCACCCTCTACCAATCACAGACAATACTTCTAGAAGTAAACTGTAAATATTGCTTCGGTTATTTTTCAGTCAGTATGGCTAATTTCAAAATTGAATAAATCATGAATTATATCTGTTCTAAGACAGACCCAAAGGCAGAGACTAATTTCATTTTTCCTTAATGTTTACAGATTTGCCAATGATTATCACTCCCCCACTGACTTCTTATTACCGTATTATCTGGTCAGGATTCCCAGGAATCTGCGGTCGTGACCTCGACGTCTGCTGTCCTTGTAAAATGTGTTTGCTACGGCCCATGGGTAGAGGGAGAAATGTTGCCTTCATTGCTATCGGAAATTTGGGAACTACCAAACGACCTTTAAATGTGCTTGAAGATGTGACGCTCCAGTGTAAGCGTATCTCTTGAACCTATGCGCTGTGTCAAAGAGTAATGATAAGATAAAACTGTTAAGGGCCTTATGTAGACTACAGTCGACAGAACAGCCTGTTAACACACCTATAGTGTGTCTTCTTGTCTAGTATCTGTCAAGTAATAAAAGAATGTTGCAAGGCCAGTATGAGTATCCCTCTGCCTGTTTCTCCAACAAAACGAACAATGGTATAGTAAAATATTAGTGTTTAAGGCTCACTCCACGCCAAGTGTAAAGTTTGGTGGAGGGGGAATTACAGTGTGGGGTTGTTTTTCAGGAGTTGGGCTTGACCCCTTAGTTCCAGTGAAAGTAACTTAATATTTCAGCATACCAAGACATTTTGGACAATTTCACACTTCCAGCTTTGTGAGAACAGTTTGGGGATGGCCCCTTCCTGTTCCAACATGACAGATGAGTGAGTTTGGTGTGGAAGAACTTGACTGGCCTGCACAGAGTCCTGACCTCAACTGATAGAACACCTTTGGGAACAATGCTCAAAAATTGGACACTCTCCTAAACATTGTGGAAAGCCTTCTCAGAAGAGTTGAAGCTGTTATAGCTGCAAATGGTGGGCCAACATCAAATTAAAACCTATGGATTAAGACTAGGCTGTCAATCAAGTTCATATAGGTGTGAAGACAGATGAGTGAATACTTTAGGCAATATACTGTATATCTGCTTGAATTTACTAATAGACATGGACATGAATGTTTACCATAACCTCTCTAACCATTTGGCTGCAGGTGTTCTAGTAACAATGAAACCGTATTTTATGGAACAATAAATTGCTTTCACACTGTATGTACACATGAAATTTCACATGAGGAGAATTTTATGTGCTTCTAAAAACATAAATAAACTAACAAATATTGTAAACAACAAAGAGACAGCAGCAGATTTGGACTAAGCAGAATAAATTATTCCTGGACTATTTAAAGGCCATTCATTAAGATGACTAAAAATGACAGTTTTCTCAAAAAGCCATGTCAGTAGGGTGTGTATCCACTGATTGTATGAAGGTGGGGAAGCAACACTGAAACCAAACATCATACCATCTAAGCTCCCAGATGGGCCACAGTAACATAAAACCACACCAGGTGTTGTTTTTGTCAGCTAAGGAAAGTCTCATCTAGACATGCACACACTTATGAATAGCCTCTAATAAATCCAAAGTTGTCTTGCAATAAATACACTGAATTACACCTACACTCTGATATGCCACATGTGTACCGTATGAGCTGCCAGTAAAGTTTTCCCAATGGCAGCAAGTTTTAGGAATTACACGACTGGCTTGAACGCAGCACAAGCCCACATAATGCTCTTCTTCAGCACCAGGAACAGCGGGTCAGCCAGCAGAGCGCTTCCGGAGGCGTATAATCCCCATCTCTACGCGAAGTCCTAATACTGTCAGGAAGGAATTGCTGCAACTCACCTCAAGGGATCACATGCAAATTGCGACCGAGAAGTCCACCTTTAAGGGAAAGCTCGGACATGTAGAGAAATGTCTGTTTACGTCTCTCACTGGCTTTATTGTGTAAATAGCCGAATCTGACACTGACAAGCGGATTCTCTATAATGTGACAGCTGCTGTCGCCTTTCATCTAGTTGGGAGAAACTACGGGCGCATCCTGCTCGTGTTTTATTATTTCAGGACAATGGTGGCCTACAACCTGGCTTTAACTTTTATTTCTGTGGCTGTTTGGGGGGTCAGCGGCGAACTACTACTTACTCCTTCATCTGCGACGCACTTAAATTCAACATCATCATCATCATCATCCGTCATAAGCCAAGATTTACTGACAAACAATGCCACAGATGCTGCCGTGGGATCCCGGATTTCATCTCTAATGACGTATCTTCCGACCCTGAAAAACATTGTTATTTTCATCTGCGTGTTAACAGCTGCTCTCATCACGTGCCTGGTGGTCAAAGTGGTCAGGTAGGCAGGTTAACGCAAAAATAAAATAAAATAAAATAATAATTTTACGCTTATTAAACTGTGAGACCCGTAAGAGTGAACAATGTCTCGGTTCTGCAGTCGATATAAAAACAGGGTGCATATCGCCGTTTAAAATCTCAGCAGTGTCCTGGTAAATTAATCGATGAGGAGCATGTGGTTGTTTTTGGCCCCATGTGATGGTGCAAGCACAGGGGAAAGGTCTGGGCCTGTTAATTATGAGCCTACGGGGGTTTCTGGACACTTCGCGAACTTTATGTTGCCTTATGGACTCGTTTTATGTGTCTGAAACCTTTGAAACTAAAATGTGAAGTAAGCTACATTTTTACGCCTGTAAACATCGGCTTTGTATTTGCTCTGATTGACATACAATTTATTTTAGGGGTCACCAAAGTCACGTTTAATTCTCCTGCTTACTGTTTTCACTTGAGTTATTTATTCCATAACATGTCATTAAAAACAGTTTAACATTCAATAACCTTGAACTGCTTATTGTTTGGAATGTTGGTTTATAAACAAATAGCTGATTATTAAAAACTTTCTACCGTTCAGTTAATAATTTCAGCACTGTTTGGGCCAAAACTAGCCAGTCTGCGCGAATTAACACGCTCCATATGGCATAGCTAAAAGAAAGATTACACCTTCAGGTTGTGGGTTCCAAGAAGGGGAGGTTTGTCTCATGTTTTTCTTTTTTCGGTTTTCTTTTCTCGCAGATCTGGCAGAAGAATCAGGAAGACGCGGAAATATGATATCATCACTACACCTGCGGAGCGGGTCGAGATGGCTCCTCTCAATGAGGAAAACGACGATGAGGATGACTCAACCCTCTTTGATGTCAAATACAGGTTGGCTGTTTTTTTTTATTACTTGGGCAACGAGAAGTTCACGCATTCATTCCATTCCGAGAAGAACCAGAGCACGTTTCTCTTCTTCTATCTTTACTGGCCACATAAGCAAATAAGAAAAAACAAAAGTAAGCCAGAGAAGATAGGGTGGTATATGGATGTGGATGAGATCCTGACCATGAATAGTTAAGTGTGATAAGAGTTGTTATAAAGGCTATCTATGGCCCTTTGATCTGTCTATGATCTACAGATCGCAGTGTTTCCTTGTAAAGGTTTAGCTCTAACACAGCAAAGTTGAGATTAATATAGATTTAAAACACATTATTACATTTTTCTCAGTCACCTTAATTTCTACTATCATAGTCGTAAAATGTTTAAACCTTGATTTGCCTATGTAAAGCAAATTGCACTTCAGTTTTGACTGTGAAATTTTGCACAACGGCAAATTTGCCAGCCTTCGTGAAGCAGCTGCAGCTCTTCCTGGTTTTAATGGCTATTTTCTTCACTCAGTTTTAAAAGCTCAAAGCCTGGCGGAGCAGGACGAGACTGAAAAATATGGATTTAAAACGTGTATTTGGACAGCTTTCATCTTCCTCAAATAACATGGTATTTTAAAGAAAGACTGCTTTAATCCTAACCCAGTGTTGACTTTAGGTTTCACCCTTCCGTGCTTTCAATTGTTCTTTTACACACAGTCACTTCCTCAAAGGAAGGTGGGACGCCTTGTTTAGCTGACATTCCTGACTTCCAAGTCAGATGGGACTCTGTGGGCAAACATCCTTCATCGTTACCTTGTGTTTAAGTAACTCTGAATTTCTACTTTGCAGGTGAATACCAGCATGGGCATCAAGGTTTTTGAGCAGATGACTCCTAGTTGGCCTGGGACAAGTGATTTCCTGCATTTTTATTTTTTTTTTACTTTTTTTTTTTTTCGGGTGTGTGTTTCCAAGTCTTACCATATTTGCAACTTATGCTGTCTGTGCATGGCTTGTATCTGTGGTTAAATAGTGTTTTGACATCACTGTTTGCAGCTTTGCTTACGCTTCTATCATGTGAGCCGAATAATCTGCCCGGTTATTTAATATTAGAGAGAAGGAGCCTTCGTGTTGTGACTCCTGCACACGAGTCTTTCAGGAATCGCTGGTCTGGAGTTCAGTCATCTTCGTAACACTTTAGTGCATGGAAGAAATGTTTTCTTTTTTCATTTGAGCTGCAGTATCAGGATGAATGTCTGCTTTGAAGCCATGTCCGTAATGCAGGGTTAATCACACTTTAAATAAATCAATACGCGGTGGTCACTACAGGCCATCACTTGATGCAGAAAATGTTCATTTACCAAAAGTACTTTCTTCAACTGTAAAATGTAATTAATATTTTTTTTTAACCAAACCAAATATATCTATTAACCACTTTATTGTGCATATATACTGTTAAAGGCTTTCTGTCAGGTGTGTGTGTGTGTGTGTGTGTGCATATATATATATTTTACCATGTGTTGTTTCAGACATTCCTATTTTGCTGCTATCACAGCTGACATTTATCAAATTTGACTTAAAGCTCAAAGACTATTTGTAAGATATTTATGGAATATGTACCAGTTTGCTATGAATGTGAACCTGTTGTTGGAGTGTGTTGAAACATGCGACAATTTCATTTTATCAAGGAAGCGCTGAACAGTATTGACACCACGTGTAAAGACTGCAGTCGTGCCGCTACAGTGATTAATAGGTGCCTAATATCTTATTTTCAAGGCCAAGTTAAAGTTTGACTTTTCAGAGTCCAAAGTCCAGTTACTCAGTTAAAAATATCCTAAAATTTGATATTGCTTAGATAATCTAACAAATAAAAGTCCCCCCCCATTGTAATATCCACTAATGCCTAACTGGCTTCTTCTCATAAAAGGCAATTTTCCTGGGCTATGAATGTAATAAAGGCCTTTTTTTAACATTTGGGGGTCCTAAACAGAATTGGTGCTTTTGATAAATATTAAGCCACTATTTTAAAAACAAACAAAAAAGCTCATAGTTAAACTCATTAAAAACAATCTACTTAAAAAATTTCTTCAAAATAAACAAAATGAAGAGCAGAGGAGATCACAAACCTCCTATGTTTGCCCAATAACTGCAATTACAGTGTTTGAAGAGCAAAGCAGAACAGACACAGATTTCTGCAGCACATGAACATGTAGGTGACCTCCCGTCTGAATCCAAACTGTTATTTGATCATGCACCGTGGCCTGTAGGTGCAGCTGTTTCCGAACGACCTCCATCCCTGGTTTAATAAGAAAATAAAAGAAAGGCGGCTGCCATGACCAAACTTGCACAACCAATTTAGCATTTTCTTTCCAGGAGAAAGAGCACTGCACCCCACCCCCCACCCCTCCCTGAAATAAAGTGTTTGGCAATTTCAGAAAACTGGATGCGTTTAATGTCACTGCTCAGGACACAGGAGTGTGCAGGAGTGAGCGTCTCATTTATTGAGTCATATGTGAATCAAGAAGCTTGTAAACATACTGTCTTTTTTTTTTAATGATCTGTAGTATACGTCAAACTGACTTCTGTTATTTAGTGTGTTTTCCATCAAACTGTATGCTGTGCAGAAAGCTACAGATCTTTTTTTTTTTTTAGTGTGCCTGCTCTAAGTTCTCGGACAAAGTTGCCCCCCCCCCGCGCAATGTCTTTTTTTGTTTGTTTTCTTTTGTCCTGAGCTGTGTGAAATCGTGGAAAAAAACCCTTCACCTAAACCGTGGGCTTCTATTCCAAGCAAATCATCTGCTACAGATCGTTGCTCTCATAAAGAAATCAAAGCTGTAGCGGTGAAGCTAATTTCCATGATTTCACAGTTGACCCCCCCCCCCAAAGAAAAAGTTACAAGTGGAACTGTTATAAAAGTTTATAGTAAACAAGTCCCCGCTTGGTTTCTGACACAGATGTTTGTGCAGCCCTGTCTGTTTCCTCAGTTTCCATTTATTTGAAAAACCACTGAAATAAAAGCTCTTCCTTTGAAGCGATAAGGAACATTTTTTTGTGTATTTTCTGCCACAGAAAAGTACATTCACATCGTCATAAATGCACACTTTTAAGCATCGGTGAGTCATACTGAGGATCGTAGAAACCAAAACTGGAAGATGTTCAAACTGTATCCATTAACACAAGACAAACATGCAAAAGCAAGTATTTGTTTGCTGGAATTTGCACATTAAACGGATGTTAACAGCATACCGGGGGGGGGGGTAAAACTATACAATCCTCACAGCTTTGCAGCAGATAACACATGTGAGAAAGTTTTCTCATCTGTGGCAAACTCCACATTCTGGGTAAATTAGGTTAATAGTGTTGGTCACAGAATGTTTCTATTTTTTGCTAAACTCAGACAAGCTCACACAAATAAACCTTTCATTGCTTCAGACTGCTGACGTCTCTAGTGCAACTTTCATGTCTATTCTTAACTTAATTGGCAGTGTAATAAGGCCGACATGCAAGTCAACAGGCGCATCCCGTCAAAGCAACACTTTTGTGGACAAATCACATGGGTGAGAGAGCATGAGGCTACTTGTTTAGCCGCAGAGCTCTTAGAATATTTCTAATGCTTCTCTTAATTTTCTTTAACAGAGGCATTTTGTTACAGAAAAATACCCAGAGCTACCCCAAACATCAAGACAACTCCAAAAAAACAAACAAAACCCAAACCAATTTTACTGAGGTGGATCTTCGAAGTACAAAAATATAATTTAGGCTCACGTTAAGATGTTCTAGTTTGAAAAGTCAGTCTACTGTTAGCCTCAAAATGTACATAGAAAGGAGTTTCTTTCCTGACTGCAGGCCTACAATAAACATTTTTTGCATATTCTGTTTATGTGTATTATTAATTCATAACTAGGTTATAAAGAATTCTTGAGTCAACACTTTTTTATGTCTGGGCATGGGGATGGTCCATTTATAGATTAGTGGAATTTATTTACTATAGGCACAATATACTAGCAGCTCCACACACATCTGTATCAAACTATTATATTGGTTTAATACTACTCCAAACATGCTAGACAAGAACGATCAATACATTACTCTATGTCCGGGGTTCTCAAAGGGTGACCTGTGAGCCATTGGCAGTTCTTGTTAACATGTTGTGAGGCCTGTGAGGACAACAAGGAAAGAATGCACTAGTTTACATTAAAGTCATCCACATGTCAAACAAACTACGCCACTTCATTAGGTACAGGTTTCTAGTACCTGGTTGGATAGATTCAACAAGGTGCTGGAAGCATTCCTCAGAGATGTAAGTTCGTATTGGCATGACAGCATCAAACAGTTTTGCCAGCTGCACAGCTATGATGCAAATCTCCCATTCCACCACATACCAGAGGTGCTCTGTTGGAGATCTTATGACTGTGGGGGCCATTTGAGTACAGTGAACTCAATGCCATGTTCAAGAAACCAGTTGGAGATGATCTGAGCTTTATAGCATGGTTATCCTGCTGGAAGCAGCCATCAGAAGATGAGTGCACTGTGATCATAAAGAGATGGATGGTCAGCAACTCAGGTAGGCTGTGGCCTAAGGGGCCCAACGTGTGCTGAGAAAATACCCCCCCACACACAATTAGATCACCACCAGCAGCCTTACCCATTGATGCAAGGCAGGATGGAGCCATGCTTTCATGTTGCTTACACAAAATTCACCCTACCGCCTGAATATCACAGCACATATAGGCCAGGCAACATTTTTCCAAAATTTAATTGTTCAATTATGGTGAGCCTGTGTGAATTGCAGTTTCAGTTTCCTGTTCTTAGCTGACAGGAGCAGCACAGGTGTGATCTTCTGCTGCTGTAGCCCATCTGCTTCAAGGTTTGACATGTTTATTGTTCAGAGATCCTCTTCTGCATACCTTGGTTGTAAAGCGTGGTTGTTTGAGTTACCATTGCCAGCTGGGAGCAGTCAGACCACTCACCTCTGACCTCTGACATCAACAGGGCATTTTTACCCACAGAACTGTCGCTCAGTGAATATTTTCTCTTTCTCTGTAAACCCTAGAGTTGGTTGCGTGGGAAAGTCCAAGTAGATCAGCCTTCTTAAATACTCAGACCAGCCCGTCTGACACCGCCAAGCATGCCACATTGACAGCAGCTTAAATCACCTTTCTTCCTCATTCTGACGCACGGTTTGAACTGAACAGGTGTACCTAACAAAGTGGCCGGTGAGTGTAGCCGCGCAGAACAAAACCAAAAACTCTTGTGTTACAGCCATCATAGCAGACTAAACCTTTCTAACATTAACAAATATAGCTGGTGTCAGGAAATGTAACCTTAAACATATTAAACACCACAAAAAGGCAATTACAAACACAAATTGCCATAAATAACAGACATCACACAAACAGTTCTAGTGTCTGTGATGTGAATTTTTCTTGTGCAGCCCTCATCCGTACGCTGGCTCCGTACATTGGTTGTCAAAACCTTGAGAACCCTTGATCTATGTGAATAAAGGCATACAAATTTCCAGCTCCCCCTCCTCTCAGTGTTATTGGACTGAAATAGCTGCTAATTGTGACTCAATATTAATCTAAAAGCACATTATGGGGCTTATTTTTTTCCCCACATTTGTAAGAACACGAACGAATACATTCATTTCAAAAAGTAAACCCTCTTCTAACTACAAACGTCCCAGTTACTGTCTCGCCTTCCAGTGAAGAAACAGGGCTGGTGCTCTTTTAAGGAAAGTTTACAAAGTGAGTTTACCGTCGGCTGAGTCTAAGTAAACATTCATATGTGAACAGCTGGTACACTCCCCCATTATACTCACAGCCACGGCACACAGTTCAACATGCTTTCCTTTCTTGATTTGGTTCTCAGGGTAGCCTGACTGTTTTAGATGGTGGTTCTGGTTTACTGGAGGTTTGAGTTTTTGCTTGTTATTAACCCGCTCTATAACAAATTAAGGTACTTCATAGGAAGCTATAAATGCATAAAAGGTTTTCTATCTGAGAAAATGATGCAGCCTCACGTTGAACATCATGTCAACTCATTTAGAAGATTCCACTTAGAAGTGTTTGTTTTAAAAAGAAATGTTGGTCCACTTTTTCCTCTATCGTCATTCTTCCTGATTATTAAGTGCTTCCATCTTGTGGCTCAACAAGTGAACCGGTAATTTAACAGCTCACAAAGCACCCTCAATGGAGTCTTATCATCATATTATTGTAAAGTTAGAATCTGGATTTCAGATCCATTATTATTAACTTTTAAACCTGCGGCGTTTCAGCTACTTTTCACTCGCTTGCATTTTGGATCTATAATTTTTCCGGCATAACCCATATTATAATAAGTTAGAATATAAAAAGGAAATTATATTTATTGATTTATTCAACGCACAGAAAAAAAAACGATGTGCTTGCGTTTGGTTTCTTCGAACTGGAAGCCTCAAACAAAAGCTGCTTAAGAGTGCAGAGACCTCAGGCCTGAGGGTGGAATTAGTCACTCTTGGAGCTTGAAATAGAAAAATCTTAATTCCAGCTGCTGAAAATAAGTTAATTCAAGTTTCATAAAAGTGGTAGCAACAAGAAAACTGCTCGGATTTAAGTCTGCTCAGTCAAGTCTCCCCAGCTATTTGTTCTTGAGATCTTTCTCTAGTCTCTGCTGGATGTCACACGCACCAGTGTGGAGCCGTAGCGCCCCCTGTCTATGCAATGTGCTCAAGGTCCTGAACTCCAAAGGCATGGTGTGAGGACTCGAGCTGGAGGTATACTCATACTTCAGGGTATCATAGTAGTGGTATTTAACTGGTTTGCCTTGTGGGTCGAGCGGAAAGGGCCAAAAGCCGTAAAGGTGGATCTCCTCACAAAAGCGAGTGGCCATGGTGTACATGAGGAGGCCGGTGGTCGGACGTTTGATGTGGACATTGTTCGTCAGCCAGTACCTGTAGGCAGAGACATACAGTATGCTGTAAGATGCACTCAGTGACAGAGTAGGTGCCACTTTGGACAGAAACAGAACAAAAGGAAGAACATTCAAGGTCTCCATAACTCTTTTCTGGTTATCACAATGAAGCCTGCATTAACTAGGAAGAACTGCTTTTCTCCTTCAGTAAGACCAGTGAGACAAGAGCTGAATGTGAACGTGACACAAGCAAAAACACAGTTTGCCAGATACCCTTCTGTCTTATATACCCACACACTGGCCCCACAGCTGTCTTATCTATTCCTAAAGTCTTTTGTAGCAATTGGTTTAATATTTCAGGCTCTTAAAATATGAGGATTGACTGCTTTCTTCCTCTCTTGAAATTTAAAAAAAATCTTTTTTAAAGTTTTCTACTGGTGATTGGATGAAATAAGCAAAGTAAAGATTTCTAATTTTCTGACATTTCTTAAACAGATTTACACACACGCACACACACACACACACACACACACAAAAGATAATTTCAGCACAATATGCTTTGCATTTGCAAGTCCACCAACATCTATACAGGAAACAAATGACTTCCATCTGTCTAGTTTCACGACCAAAAGTCTCCTGAAATAGAAATAGAAATAGAAATTTCACTGTGGGAGAAAAAAGGATTTTCTCACTGCAGTCGCAGAGCCTCACTGTAGGTTTCTCGGGGGTAAAAAAAAGTAACTTCTGGATGCTGAATTTGACATTAAATCAAAAATGTTCAGGTGGATGTTTTTTGCACAGTGTTTGCTGAGCACATACTGTATGTTCTTTTTTTTTTTTACTGAGCTTTTTAAAAAAAACAACAACAAAAAAAACAAAGCTGCAGACACTGAAGCTGCTCTGCACAACTATTTTCTCTACCTGAGGTGACTAGCAGCTCCTGTGACAGTGACATGCCACATGCTCCCCTTGAGAGCAGCTTCAGGGACAGATGGTCACGCGTTCACTTGCATCAGCTTCATTTTCCTTTCCAGTCACTAGCCCATTTGTCCAGCCTTGAGGCCACAGCAGTCTCCCCAGTCTCCTCTAACACCCTCTATAGCTAATGTGGAAACTTGCGTTGAGATGCACCAGCGGTAACCTCCCTCTCTAATCAGTCCATGAACCATGCAGGGCAAGTGAACAGGGTTTAATTATCAGTGGCATCATCCGAGGTGAGAATTGATTACAGTGAATATGAGCACAAGCTTTATTCTCTGCTGCAAACTACAAGGATTTAAAGTTCAGCTTTTCAGAGGAAAGGTCAGGCACAACTATCAGTTTAGGGCAAAGACTGTTTCTTGCGTTCTGTAAACAACAAAAATCATGGCCAGTTGCACCTCTTTGCAATACAGAGAGTCACATGGAGCATACAAAATGGCATAATTTGGTCACTGACCAGCGGTGGTTGTTATAACGAGGAAGGAAAAAAACCAGAGCAGAGTCTGGTTATGATAACAGAGACAAGGACAGCAAAAACAATAGGAAAGAGGGATTTTTTTTTTAAATAAACACAGGCACTTTAGGGTGTATTTGACAGCAATGCAAAAAGCATTTCTTGAAAAATCTCCTACAAGCTGTAAAATAAACAAATGAAATCAAATAAATATAATTTATAATATGGTTAACCAGACGCGCTAAACACACCATGTTAAGCCACAGCGTGCCAGCCTTTCCTATTAGATGTGCTATTCCAGAGGTCCTGTAAAAGCCTCTCAACAGCAGAGGGAATAAATAAACAATATTTCCGAATAATTAAAGCAAAGTGATCTTTTCACAAGCTCATGTAAATCAGGGTGGGAGAGCTGACGAGGAGCACGTGACCGCAGAGATTAAATTTTGACTTCACCTCAGTTAAGCATCAGTTTGACACTGAATTGTGAAATGTGCATATTTATTTTCTTGCTGAGAATGACATTAAAAGATTGACATTATGAACAACATGAGGTCAATCCACCCAGCATTTTAATGCAGCTACTCTGCTGGTTGCCTGGCAATGTCACGGTGTCGGCAGGACTTGCTGCTCCCTGCTGTTTTTTTTCTCTTTCTTTTTTTTTTTTTTTTAGCAAGATAGAGTCAAACTGTGGGAGCATTGTGACTCAGTGGAAATGTCATTTTGTACTTATTGTACTTTGGTCCAGCACCACTTCTGACCCCCTGACTTTTCTTTTAATTTCACCATGAGGTTGATACTTTTGGTTTAATTTTGGAGTGATTACTATGAATTCAGGGTAACAGAGTGCCGGAGCCTATCCCAGTTGTGACAGGGCGAGACCATCAAATCAAACACAGAAAACCTCAAAGGGCTCCCATAGCTGATTATGAAATACCAGCTATGACTATCTACTTTTTAGCCACAGTTTAGCAGCTGGTTAAAGACTGGCCTGCTGCACCATGTTGATTACTGTGTGCTAAGCACAAAGGAAAAGCCTGCAGTCAGAGTTTCTTGACTGTTCTTTTCCAAGCATGGTGGGCAGATATAGAACAGAATCACTTCCCACTGGGCTCAGGCAGCTTTGATGAAAAACATGTACAAGGAGATGGATTTAAACACCATGTTCGCCCTTATAGTCTTGTACTGAATCTTCTCGAACACCCTCTCCCCAAAATAAGCATTCAGCATTGTGCAGGTGCATTGCTGTCAGACAGAACTACGCAACACATATAGGCATTTGTGAATTTGAGCAGGCAATAAAACGTGCATCATGCCGACTAACATTAATTATGGAGCTCCACATGGTTCATTGCTGGGACCAGTTCTATTTACATTATACATGCTTCCCTTAAGCAGTATTATTAAAAAGGCATAGCATAAATTTTCATTGTTGTACAGAAGATACCCAGCTCTATCTATCCATGAAGGCAGATGACAGGCCTGTCTTAAAGACATAAAGGCCCGGATGGCATCAAATTTCCTGCTTCTTAATTCAGATAAAACTGTGGTTATTGTACTCTGCCCTAAAAATCTTAGAAATGGTGTCTAACTAGATACTTTGAATGGCATTACTTTAGCCTCCAGCAACACTGTGAGGAATCTTGTGAGTCATTTTTGACCAGGATATGTCCTTCAATGCACATATTTAACAAATGTGTAGGACTGTTTTCTTGCATTTGTGCGAGTATCCCTAAAATTAGAAACATCCTGCTTCAGAGAGATGCTAAAAACTAGTTCATGCATTTATTACTTCTAGGCTGGACTATTGTAATTCATTACTATCAGACTGTCCTAAAAAAAACCTCACTGAGAAGCCTTCAGTTGATTCAAAATGCTGCAGCTAGAGTACTGACAGGGACTAGAAAGAGAGAGCATATTTCTCCTTACATACAAGGTCTTGAAAAATCAGGCCACAACTTATCTTAAAGACCTCATAGTACCATATCACCCCAATAGAGCACTTTGCTCTCAGACTGCTGGCTTACTTGTGGTTCCTAGGATACTTAAAAGTAGAATGGGAGGCAGAGCCTTCAGCTTTCAGGCCCCTCCTCAGGAGGGGAGACAGACACCTTCTTCATTTGTAAGATTAGGCTTGAAACTTTCCTTTTTGATCAAGCTTATAGTTAGGGCTGGATCAAAAGTGACCCTGAACCACCCCTTAGTTAGGCTGTAACAGGTTGCTGGGGGGGGGGGTGTCCCATGATGGGAGTGTTGCTTCTTCATTCACCTCTTGCCGCTCTCTGTGTTTACACACCACTCTGCATTTAATCATTGGTTATTATTAATTTCTGGCTCTCTTCCACAGAGTGTCTTTTATCCTATGTCCCTCCCATGACCCCCAACCAGTTACAGTAGATGGCTGCCCCACCCTGATCCTGGTTCTGCCAGAGGTTTCTTCCTGTTAAAAAGGGGTTTCCCACTGCCGCCAAGTGCTTGCTTGTAGGGGATCATCTGATTGCTGGTTTGTTTTCTGTATTATTGTAGGGTCTTTTTAGGGTCTAAGCTACCTGTCTCTAACGTGATATAACACAACATGAGAGCAGAACTGACATCTGTCAACATTTGAGAAAATAAGCGTATTTCCCAAATATTAAAAGCAGTAGATTATTTCCAGGGTTAAACAGGTATTTTACATGTAAAGTGGGTCTAATTTGCATTTTCCTTAGGGAGAGTGTAACCCAGGTTTTTATTTGGGGTTTTTTGTTGTTTCTAAATGTCCCCTAAATGTGTCACAAGCAGACAATCCTAAAGCTACAAATTAAAAAAAGAGGACAGCTATAAAAGGACACAGCCACCGATTGAATAAGTGCAACTGCGCCTGCTCAAAACTTGCCTGTGTAGAACAGGCAGATCAGGAAAGCAAAGGGAATGAACACAAAATGAGATAAAAATGTAAACAAAAAAATATAGTTCATACTTGTTCAGCTGTCTTGGTGAGACTTTTCATCTGAGTGATTACACTCTGTAAAAGTTGACACTTTTTGCCCTGCTTTCAATTTTCACACCCTTTCAAGGGCCTTTTTGATCGTTAAGTTTTAGGGTTAAAGCTAGAGTTAGGTTCAGGTCAGGGTTTGGCACTGTGATCTCAGGGGTAAGAGGCTTAAGTCAAACATGCCTTTATGTGCACTCCCCCCAACACACAGAATGGAGTCACTCTAAAGGGAAACAGCTTGTAAAAGGGAACAACTTTTAGCCAGAATCTTGAGAGCCACTCATCCAAATGACGTCAAACTGGGCACCGCACTCAGCCAGGGGCCCGTGTAATACACCAGCCAAGTTTGAAGCGGATTGAAAGAACAGTTGTCACGATGGGTGAAGAACAGATAGGACTGACAGAGATTTCCCAAAATTATTAGTAAGAAGATATTGTCCAAAATAGCTTTCTTTTAGTTATGAATATTCAATGTGGCTTTCTCAAAGACAAAAGCACAGACAGTTTCAGAAATAAGTTGGCTTAAATGGAGGCAGCAGGGAGCAATGACTTGTTACCCACAGAGGATTAACCGATTGGGGGAGGGGGGGTAACCAAAATAAGTCATTTTTGGAACTGTGAGTCATGCAAAGCTACTCAAGTAAAGCATAAAAATATGGAGCTGGAAACAAGCATAATAGTTCCCCTTTCAGGCAAATTTGATAGGTGGAACTCTTGAGTGAACACAGGCAGAGTAGCTTTATCACACTGACTGCCCCCAGATGATCAGCTATAATGCTTTGCTTTAAAATAGCTTCGTCAGCCCCTTTGAGTATACTGCTCACAGGTGTTCTTATGAGTCGCAGCACACCAGCTGTGCCTGAGCTGCATCTTACCCTCTGACAGCATGGAGAAGGCGCAGTGATGGAAAGGCGGTGCGTATGTCTACGGTGTGCAGCAGGATGAGACGCAGGGCCCACTCCACGCGCTCCTCTCCCCCCTTGGCCATGAAGGCTGGGATCCACAGTACGCTGCCGCTGAGGCTTCGAAGACGCTGCAAGAAGCGTTCCTTCCACTCTTCGCTGACCAGGTCCTGGAAGGCCCGCTGAACTACCGACGGGTTCATGGTCACCAAGTTGGTCCGCCATCCAACATCATGAAAGTATTCCTCTACTGGTGCCAGGTTACACCTTAAAGCAAACGATTCAGTTTTAATATTGGGAAATGTGACATTAAACACTTAAAAGTTACATAAATGAATCAAATGTGTAGTTTGCTAATGATGGGTAAGACCATAAAAGGTTTTTACATCCATAAGAATTAAAAAAAAGACTTTAGCTTAAAATTAAAGCTATGATATCCTCTATTTTAAGTAACTTTTATTTCCTTATGTGGTTCTGATTAGTGAAAGCTGCTCTGGTGTCTCATCACAAAACCTTTGGAAAGAAACTTTTATTAATTTATCTTTCCATGTAATTTATCACCCATTTGTTCCCTCCCCTCAAACCCAGAGAAAGCGCTGCTGAATAGTGAAATAGAGCAGAAATAAAGGTGAAATTCAGCTGGAAAACAGAGTGGCATTTTGCTCATTGATGTTAGTCTCTGCCTGAAAGTAAATGTCAGAAAACACAAAGCTGGTAATTATCCTTGCAGTGAAACATCTCCATTCTGTACAGCGGGGTGGGGAAGAGACATCAGGAGGGCTTGTTGTTAATAAATTTTTATTCTCTTATCTTTACACTGATTACACTGTTTGTTTAGTGTGAATACTTCAGATCTTCAGGGTTCATTCATGTTTTTTTACTAATAAAATACCAGGACTCATTCTTTACTTTCAGGCAAATTTTCATTTTCCCGAGGCTTATCCAGGTACCTCCAGGGTTCACAGTGGGTTTTGCTAAACTTTATTAATATACTAGCTCTTTCCCCAGTCTTAGTGGTCAAAGCACACACAAAAGTGCGCACACATTCACACAGCGCTTTTCCTCTCACACCTTCATACCACTGATTTGTGTGCATCAGCTGTGTTGCTTTCACTCCAACTATTTGTGTAACCTCTTCATATTTTTCTAATATCATAGTTTTATCATCCTTTGTAAAATCAGTCGCTCTGCTGACAGTGCACTTTGTGATTGGTTAGATGTTGCCAGCGCCTACCTTTCATGATCTATGTTTTAAACCAGTGAAACTCATATTGTACAGGAATATTGCCATGGAATTTATTTATTTATTAAAATTTTTTTAGCATATGAACTCTGGAGCTTTCATTTCTGTGGTTATCACTGCTCTGGGATGTTGCGTATTACACCTTAATGGCTCCTGCCAATTGTCCACAGCAGCTAATGCACTGGCTGCAAAGAACAGCTGGTACACGATGAGCTGAAGTAATCTGTGCACCCCAAACGCTGTCAACCTACTTTGTGGAAACCGCGAGAAGGGCAAAGAACTATATTTAGCTGCGACATTATCTGCCGATCTGATATGTAAGCGCTGAAGCAAATTCCTCAGCTTCTCAAAATGACACATTTCCTGTTCTGTGACTTCGGCCAACCATTGCTGCCATCCTGTGGCATTATTATTATGCCGAGGGAGTCTAGAAATCATGACCTCCCTTCATCGGCGCAACGCCGCGGCACAAGATACAAGACGAGATACACATACAAAAGAATCCCGTTTGTGAATAAAAAGGCGCGTGCACAAGATTTTGAGCCATCGATCAATCAGCTCAGTGAGGTGCTGCTGCACCCACCTGCTTCCTCCTTTAATTCTAACAGCACTGATTTATGAGAGGGTGCAGGTAGGCAGGTTCTGTTCGATCCATGCCTAACTCCACAGATTTATGCCAGAACACTTTTTTTTTTGCATCTGCCAATTATAATATAGCCTTGACAGGCTTATTTTACCTCCAGTGAAAGGCATGAATAGTTATACATAACCCACTCAGGGACTCCTAAGCTTGCACCCAAACACAAACAGAGCTGGCTGATGGCTTCGCAAACAGCGCGCTCTGCTAAATGAGAGCAGGGCCCTGGAGAGCACCGGCGTTTCTCTGAAAAGCACAACGTGTTACCACTGGATGCAAAAGCGTTTCAAAATGTCAATTTCATGTATAATCGTGCATCTAACAGCTCTCAGCCTGTCAGTTGGCTCCAAACTTTAAGTCATTAGAGAAGCTTTGACAGCTTTTTCAAATGTGCAATTAAAATATTTCCAGCTGTGTGGCCACCAGCTACAGATTATCATACCAATATGAATTATACTCTCAATATAGGAGATAAGATAAGCCTAAAACTAATGCACCAGTCAATTTCAATTACAGTCCATTTCAACTTGTGTGTTTTGTGATTTATTTCAAGTGGAAGGCTTCCAAGACTCAAATCACCCATGCTACCTGATAACAAAGTCATGAGAGTCGATCTCAGGCCCACAGCTGCTGTTCAGAAGGATCCCAGAGTTGCCCACGATGGCACAGCGCCTGTAATGTTGGTTTTTCATGGGGGATATGGTTGGCAAGAGACGGTAGAGATTTTCTGAGATGTTTGTGGTGCTGTGACGATCAAAAACATAGTGGATGATATCTCCTGGTTTCAGCGTGCCCTTCAGGATTGAGATATCTCTCTCCGGGTCAAGGAATCTCAGAATATTTTTTCTGTGAAAAGAGAAAATATGCGCCAATTATGACAGGCTGTCTTCGGTGAAGTGTAAAACCTTTGTGGAGATAATTGTGGAGGGTGATGAAAATACCTGATGAGGTGGGAGAGAGTCTTATTGAAAGTCCAGTTGTTTGACGAATGTTTGGCAGTGTTATTGTAGCTTGGATGGTGATGATCTGTCTCTATGTTCGCTGTTGTCAAAGCAGTGGGATTCACATGTACTGCAACCTTTCTAAATGACAAGAATAAGTCACGTTACCAACACACAGTTGCAAAAAAATCCTGTTATCTCCTCTACGTAGTGTTAGAATTTGTCCCATTTACTTCTAAATCCAAAGGCTATTATGCCAAGCTTTTCCTTCTCCTAAAAAATATGTGACTTTGGGTCTATATAAACATTGACAGACTGTAACAAGGTAGATTTACAGTATGCCCACTGGCCATTTTAATTGGTACACCTGCTCCACTTCTCGTCAATGCAAATATCTGAACAGCCAATCACATGGCAGCAGCTCAATGCATTTAGGCATGCAGACATAGTCAAAATTATCTGCTGAAGTTCAAACAGAAGAAAGGTGATTTAAATAACTTTGAATGTGGCACGGTTGTTGGTGCTCGATGGGCTGGTCTGAGTATTTCAGAAATTGCTGATCCATCTGCGACTTCCCCACACGACCATCCGAAAAAGAGAAAATATTCACTGAGTGACAGTTCTCGGGGTGAAAATGCCTTGTTGACGTCAGAGGTCAGAGGAGAATGGTCTGACTGGTCCCAGCTGGCGGGAAGGCAACAGTAACTCAAATAACCACTCTTTACAACCACACGCGCTCACCAAAATCAGACGATAGATGACTGGAAAAGCATTGCCTGGTCTGCTGAGTCGCAGTTCCTGCTGTGGCATTCAAATAGTAGGGTCAGAATTTGGCCAAATCAATATGAAAGCATGGATCCATCCTGCCTAGCATCAGTGTTTCAGGCTGCTGTTGGTGGTGTAAGCATGTGGGGGAGATTTTATTGACACATTTTTTAGGCCAAAGCCTACATATTCATCCCTTTATGACCACAGTGTACCCATCTTCTGATGGCTGCTTCCAGCAGGATAGCACGCCATGTTACAAAGCTCAGATCATCTCAAACTGGTTTCTTGAACACGATAATGAATTCACTGTACTCAAATGGCCTCCACAGTCACCAGATCTCACTCCATTAGAACACCTTTGGGAAGTGGTGCAACGGGATATTCAAATCCTGGATGTGCAGCCAACAAATCTGCAGCAACTCTGTGTTGCTATTGTGTCAGTGTGTGAACTATAACTTAAATGCAATAAGGTGATGTTATCTGAAATACAGGAGATTTTTTTTTCTAAAAGTTAAATCCAGCTTTGTTCACGTGGCATATTTTGTATCATCACATGGATACCACACACACATTGATGGGTATTTATAGCGGCCGTGTCTCGCCTTACAAAAAACTAATGAGACGCTCACTCTGAATGACTCACCGTGGCATCATAGCTGTAAAGGATTCGGTGACCAATGGCAAGTGAAAATTATCCAGAGAGACCATTTAGCTTCTCCACTGGTGTTCTACAGCTGTGTGCGTGTGTGCGTGTGTGTGTGTGCGTGTGTGGATAGATGAGATTTCAGACCTGTGTGGTTTGGGGCTGAGCTGGTATAAGTTCACCTTCTTTGAGTGTCCAATATTTCTGAGGGGAGGGGGGAAAAAGAAAAGAAGATTTAGATTGAATTAGGAATCACTTACTGTGGTGTAGAATCTTACACTGAGCTGTATCCAGCAGCAGGCGTTACTGTACATCACTCTTTCAAGACAGAATAAAGGTGAAAAGCACACATCAAGGTATTTTTAGAGAACTCCACTGTGGGCCCATTGGCTGATGTAATGAGGGGAAATGAGGCCTTAATGGGGCCTCATTATACTGAAAGGAGATTTTCTTTTCAGGGAAGAGAGTGATCGTTTTACAGGGGTGTTGAATGCATCAGCTAAAATGCATTTACAGTAAATATATTATTGTTTATGCGTTCAGATTGTTAAGCCTCTGGCAATTTTGCAATCATGACCTTGGTCACATCTAATAGACGACTTTAAATAAAGGCGCAAAGAACTGAAACATCAGAGTGCTGCCGGGCTCCTTTCATTCGTTTTACAATCCCGGTGGCCTTTAAATATATTGTTATAATCATATTAGGCTGCATTTATGCAGGAGTGGAATTGGTTCTGGTGCTTCTCCCACGGCAAATCACAAACCAATGTGACCTCATTACAATGTGAGCCACAGCCGAGTAATTGCTTTCAAAACAAAATGTTCTTGCTCAAAGGGAAAATGCAAGAACGCAAAAGCTGCACAGAGGGGTACATTATTTTTTTCTTTTTTGCCATTCAGGTAACGGGGCATCTTTACATCTCTGTGATGACTGTAAGGAGAAGCAGAGGAGGATGTAGCCCTGTTGAGATCTGGTTGGATTTTTGAGCCCTTATGTTTTTCATGCTAAATTAAGAATGGATCTTCTTGCAGGTCAAATGCGAGTGTGTGACTTGGAAGATTTCTGCGGCAACATTTCAAAGTCTGAAAATGAAAAAGGGGGGGAAATAAGAGAGCCTCTTTTGTTGCCATTCTGTCACCCCCCCCCCGCGCACCCCCTTTGTCTCTCTTTCACACACACACTCTCTCTCTCTCTCTCCTCCTCCTCTCCCTCTCCACTCCTCTCTCTTATAGTGTAAATGTATCCTATCCCGCATGCAGGCTGCTGCAAGACAAATAGCCTAATCCTTGGAGACCCAGGCAGGCAGGCTGCTGTCGGAACAGCTGCTACTGCTGCACCCAAGTGTTACAAATGTAGAAACAAACCGCGCACACTCCAGCATCCAAACTCTAAACTTCATTTCAATATAAATAAACTCATTTATTTCACCTAGTTACCCTTCCTCCCCTCACATCGCACCTTAAATCTTCTGAGAAACCTGAGGGAAATAACCTGCTGGGTAAGAAAACAATGGGCAGCACTAACATATCCTCTCTCTCACACACACACAACACACACACACACTGCGTGGATAAATCACAGCAGAATACTTACGCAGTTTCTTCTTCCACTTCTGCAATATCATCAATTATCAAAAGCACAACCAGCAGCGTTACAAAGCCGAAAAACAGTGTGCGGAATACAAGCGGCATGGCTGAGGGGGAGGCTGCTGCCGGGGAGTCCCTCCGTTCAGCAAACACTGTCTTAAATTAACCTTCTTGTGTTTTCCATTTATAAATCGAAAATCCGCTCAGTCATCTGTCCCTTTGTTCTTTTCGCCGGGAGTCGGACGCTCCCCGGCGAGCTGCGGTCCTTTTTCTGCCCCCTCTCAGATGTTCGGTGTGTGTGTGTGTGTGTGTGTGAGAGTGTGTTTCTGTTTCCCGACGGGGCGATGCTGCTGCCGTCTCCACTGTTACCTCTATTCCCCAGTCAAACTTTGAACGCGTGCACCCACTGAGCCTGCCATGGGAGAAGCAAAATGTAGACCACATGCAGTCTTAAAGGCGCAGGGGCCAACTCTCCCATCTCTACACCCCCCGCGGCCAGTTTGATCTCCCTCTCCAGGTTGCTGCTCCAGGTGTTGCCGGCGCACCGACGGAGACTGCAGCAGTGTGCAGCCAGCTGCACAGGTGTACGAGGCAGGTTTGCACCGAGTGGTTTTAAAAAAAAAAAAAAAGGAAAAGAAAAAAAAAACAGGCATACATGAATCATCTTAGTGCAATATTCAAGCAGGCATGTGTGGTCTGAAAGCCCACGTACCAAAGTAAAGGTTAAAGCTGCACAGGAGCTCATGTTGGAGAAATACAGTTGGAGAACCCCGGATAAGACACCCACTGAAGGTGATAGGGATATCTTTTTGTAGCTGTGCTAACCACTGCTGGGAACTGCTTGTTTGTATTTTATAGGCTGCTGCTTTGCATTTATTTGACAGCTTTAGTTATTAGTTTATGTTTGGTTTGAGCAGCCGGGAACCCCAAGTCTGTTTCTTTTTTTGTTGTTATTTGGAATACCACTTTAAAAACACCTCACATTTTGTCAGCAGCAATAGCATAATGTACATCCTTGGATAGGAGACACAGCACGTCTTCTCTTTACCACCAGACCAAAGTGGCATTTAAAAAATTCTACTGTCTAATCGAACCTGGTAAATAGCCTTGCATCAATGAGTCAGTGGACAGAGATGTCGGTGAAAATGTTCACAGATCCAGAAAAGAAGCAGAACAGATCCTACATTTACATGAGTCGTCATAGTATTTGGATGTGCCCTATTTGGCCACCTTCAACAAATGGCACCGGGGGCCAAATAGGTGGAAGGAGGTCTATCGTGTTCTATCATTTCCTAAGTGCATAAAAGACAATCTGCTGTTAACAGTTACACATGCGCTCATTGTACTTGCTTGTGAGTCCGAGCGCTGTCACATTTAAGTTGTTCCAGTACTTTTTACACGGGCCAGATATATAATATATATATATATGTGGCCAGAATCATTTTGATTGTCTCCAACCTGTAACTAAAATTGTTAAAACTACATCAAGAGCTAATAGTACTATCACTACCATTTAGAGTAGTAGAAATGTCCTTGTTCTTTAAAAAACATGTGCATTTGCTTATATCTTATATATACACAATGACTTGTTACAACCAAGGTATGCAGAAGAGCATCTCTTCTCTTAAAGCAGATCGGCTACAACAGCAGAAGACCACGCTTAGTGTCAGCTAAAAACAGAAAACTAAAGCTACAGTTTGTGTGGACTCACCAAAATTGGACAGCAGAAGATTGGAAAAGCATTTCCTGGTCTGATGAGTCTTGTTTTCTGCTGCAACATTCAGATGGTAGGGTCAGAATTTGGCATAAACAATATGAAAGCATGGATTCATCCTTCCTTCTGTCCACAGTTCCACAGTGGTGGTGGTGTTATGGTGTAGGGGATATTTTCTTGACACACTTTGGGCCCCTTAGTAGCAATTAAGCATTGTTTAAACACCACAGCCTGCCTGAGTGTGGTTGCTGACCCTGACCATTCCTTTATGACCACAGTGTATATTGCCATCTTCTGATGGCTGCTTCCAGCAGGATAACTCACCATGCCACAAAGTTCAAATAATCTCAAACTGGTTTCTTGACCATAACAATCAGTTCGGTGTACTCAAATGGCCTCCACAGTCACTAGATCCCAATCCAATAGAGCACCTTTCTGACGTGTTGGAATGGGAGATTCACATCCTGGATGTGCAGCCAGTGAATCTCCAGCAACTGTGTGATGCTGTCATGACAGTATGGACCAAAATCTCTGAGGAAAATTATCAGCACCTCTTCGATTCTATACCACTGAGAATAAAGGCAACCCAGTACCAACAAGGTGTACCTAATAAAATGACTGGAAGTCACTGTATTCGGTGAGGCAGGTGTTATGTGGTCTTGTTTGTGGTGTCAGAATGCCCCTCACACACACACCGCTTTCCTCTGAAACTCATCAGAACATTGTTGTTCAAAGAAATGAGGACATTTTGATTTGGGAAGTTGCCAAAATCTGAAGTTGTCACACGGTAGTGTGAAACACTACTTTCATAAACAGGAACAATACGGGGCAGTGTGTCATTGGAACGCGCTTTTTTGAGTACATTCATTTATTTGAAGGGCATTTTGAGAGTATGGTTTGAGATTCAAACCCACATAGGCTGACACTTGACTAGCCAAATATATAACTTGTTAATTTAAAGTCCACAAACATAACTGGAAGAAGGTTTTTTTTAGTTTTTAGCTATTGGGAGGATGGTAATTTTGGCCTTTGTATGTATGTAAATATTTCATTACAAATACAAAAACGATCCTATTAATCATTCTATGTCATTTTTAACTCGGGGGAAGACATGACCTTGTCGGGGTGCATACTCAGCAGGGGCTTTGGAGCACCTACCCCCCAACAAATTATTTGTGTGAAGCTCCTCTTTTCCTTCATTGTGGTGAACCTAATAAACCAATTTATGAATTTTCCATGTCCATGGTGGAAATAACTGCTAACTTATATAGGAATAAAATGTATATTATTTTCAAATAAACAGCCTCTTTTTTTTTTGCCACTTAAATTTATCCCTGCTGAATCAAAGTGCCTCCAGGCATGATTTACTCCTCTGTCATCTGTTGTTTTTGCTTGATTTTAATGTGAGAGGCAGATTTTAATGAGTTGGCAGCTCTGTCTGATATCAGGCCACTTTTGTGTCATTTGTTTGGGGAAGAAACCTGCTCAGATGTACAGGTAAAGGTGCCACCTGATCGTGCTGGTGAATTTATTTAAATTTAATAACCCCTGCACTTTAATAGCTGGTGTGGAGTCACACTGTGCATCTCAACTATGTTATGAAAACAAGAAAGATGGGCAGCTTATCTCAAGATTAGTTAGAAAACTAGCCCCTGTAAACCTAAGTTCTGACAGCAATTTTCACAATTTTCTTAGTTGTCAGACAATTTCAGGGAAAATCTTCTGTTGATGTTAAAATCTGAAAAAGAAACAAACAAACAAACAAACAAAAAAACAGAAACAAATCAGAGCTCCTCCCTTTTCCCCCCTCTCTGCCTCCTCCATGTTTTATCAACCTGCCTGCACCAAAAGAGAGGCTGTGCAGCGGCTGGCTGAGATCACAACACTGAGTGTGTTTGTGAGCAGCAGGGATGAGTCTGTTAACCACAAATGATTCAGTGGTGTTATTCAATTCAATTCAATTAAATTTTATTTATATAGCGCCAAATCACAACGAACAGTCACCTCATGGCGCTTTGTATTGTGGGTAAAGACCCTACAATAACACAGAGAAAACCCAACAGTCAAAACGACCCCCTATGAGCAAGCACTTGGCGACGGTGGGAAGGAAAAACTCCCTTTTAACAGGAAGAAACCTCCAGCAGAACCAGGCTCTGGGAGGGGCAGTCATCTGCTGCAACCGGTTGGGGCTGAGGGGAGAGAGACAGGACAAAAAACATGCTGTGGAAGAGAGCCAGAGATTAATAATAATGATTAAATACAGAGTGAAGTATAAACAAGTAAATAAAGGTGAATGAGAAGAAACAGTGCATTATGGGACCCCCCCTCAGCAGCCTAGGCCTATAGCAGCATAACTAAGGGGTGGTTCAGGGTCATCTGATCCAGCCCTAACTATAAGCTTGATCAAAAAGGAAAGTTTTAAGCCTAATCTTGAAAATAGAGAGGGTGTCTGTCTTCTGAATCCAAGCTGGGAGATGGTTCTGTTATGAACGCATAATTCATCCAGTGGAAGTTAAAAAAAACAAAACAAAAAAAAACACCTCTAAAGTTTTGAGCTGCAGTGTTAATAATAATAATCAGATTGAGAGAAATCAGATCAATTTCTCTGCAGACAATGCAAAACTTTAAGTATTTTGATTACATTTTTGTACTGTACTTGAACTGTAAAGCAAGTTCCATATAGCGTTCTGGCCCCTTAACCAAAGCAATTTAAAAATCATTATTATTGGCACTTCATCCTGCTCCTGTAGACGACCTCTTGTTTTTACTGGGAGGACGGCAGCTTTCTTTCCTTCCGTTTGTGCGCTGGGCTTTGTTGTCCCGCAAAGTGCTAAATATTGGATTGTTCTGTGATTTCCAAACACATTTTTGAAACATAGATTTCTCAATTCTTTTTGCTTTGCTCAGGAAATTTCGGCTCTTTTCGTGCATAAAATAGAGAGAGTGCCAATGCTGGAAAACGAAATGAATCATATCACACATCTCTGCGTTGCTGTTATGCTGCGTCAAGATTTTTCCCTTGAATATATTTATGTTTTTGGAGCCCATGTTTAGTTTTTCTTTAGCAGATGTGTTGGAGTTAGAGCAAAGGCACGTTTTACTTGGAGCAGCAATTTGAACTCAATTAGTGCTCCATCATCCTCTGTTATTAACGCGAGTAAGTGAGTAAAAATGTTTGTAAAGCTGCTATTCCTATGTAATTAAAAGTCAATTAATGAAATTTGTCAACGATCCATTATACATTTGCTATCGTTAGCATCATTTTTGCCCTCAGTCAGTCTTTAGTTACTTAGGTGATATATAATGTAAGTAAATGAAGGATTATGCAAATCAAAAGTGAAAGTGCTCTCTGTTTTCAAATTTCACGCATACATTATCGACACAATTGTGATTCACAGACATGAATAAAGGTCTAATTTACATAAACTGAAAAGTGCAGCTGGAGCCCCGAGATTGTGCATAATGACTCATAATGATATTTACACATATAATGTCTAGTTTTACATCCAGTGCTAATTCGTAGCTCAGTCTCAATCTTGTGTATGTTGTGTAACACGTATGTCACGTTTGCATTCGTTTTCTCTATTCTGGGATCTTTCTGCAGCTGAATTCAGTCACTCTGGCAGACTAACAGTCACCGAAAGTGTATCAGCAATTTGAGAAAGATGCAAGTCAAAAGCGCCCCCAGAGAGGATTCACGCCTTTATTTTTCTCTGCTTGAGTTGTTGCGTAACACTTTGTCTTACTAAAGCAGCCATTAGGCTAATTGACACCTCTTGACTAAAAGAGAAAACTCTTGCCTGCAGCAGCGTCTGTTTCCTACTAGTGGATTGTTTTTTTTGTTTTGTTTTTTTGTGTTTTGTTCTTGCTTTGCCTTTCAACAAGGATACCTTCCCGGGGAATCGCAGTTGTTGTATTTTGTGCATCTTTGTTGTGACGAGTATCAGGAGTGAGGTGTATATCAGAGGCTGTTGAGACAGATGCAGTGATGCTGATGCCGCTGTTGTCATGCACAAGCCTTTTTTTTGTTGTCTTTTTTGTCTTGTTTAGGAGTGTCATTGAGCTATTATTAGACTTTACAACCACCTGACAACAGCACACGCTCAAAGACAGGTAGAAACACGTTGCACCCTCATTTTTTAAAACACGTTATAGTTACATTTGCAAGTACTGAGGTGTAATCGTAATTGTGAGACGTTTCCAGAAGGAAGAAATATCTTTTTTTTAAAAAATGCCAGCAGAGTTGCATGTAGGCTCAGTGAGATGTGTGATTTAACCAGACTTTATTTTCCTAAATCTGATAGTGCTTGATGAGGACAGAACGACTTGATGCCTCTGTGGGTGTTTTACATGTGTCATAATTTTACTTTAGACTTTTTTTGAACTGAGAAAGGCTTCAGCTCTGGAACAATGTTATTACTGCTATTCATTAAAAAAAAATTAAAGCACAAAGGTTTAGACACCAGCAAACCTCCCTGTCGACTCTCGCTGCTTTCTCAGGCTCAGGTGAGCCTCTGACTGGCAGGGCCCAGTGATTTGTATCTTGATACCTGGAAGGTGATCTGTTGAGATATTTCATTGACATTTCTGAAACTCTGACTTCGTATTTCTCGTTTTGTTACATTTTATTAACACTCATACAGCAGAGATACATTTCACAGCCAAACCTTGCACCTCAAGTATTTGTTAAGGCTGAAAATAGATCAGGAATTCATTCCAGTGTGTTTGTTTTTGCCCAGAAAGGATCATCACATACTGACATAATCATAAGGATGTTTAAGGACCATAGTTAGGCTATATTGCCAAACACATTCGCTCATCTGCCTTCACACATATGAACTTGAGTGACATGCCATTCTTAATCCACAGGGTTTAATATGATGTCGGCCCATCCTTTGCACCACCTTCCACACCAAACTCATTCATCCATGTCTTTAAGGATCTTACTTTGTGCACTGGTGTGCAGTCAGGTCATGTTGGGACAGGAGGGGACCATCCCCAAACTATTCTCACAATGTTGGGAGCATGAAATTGTCTAAAATATCTTGGTATGCTGAAGCATTAAGAGTTCCTTAATGGGAGTCCAAGGGCCGAGCCCAACTCCCGAAAAACAGCCCCACACCATAATCCCCCCGCCACCAAATTTTACACTTGGCACAAAGCAGTCAGACAAGTACTGTTGTCTTGGCAACTGCCAAACCCAGACTTGCCCATCAGATTGCCAGATGGAGATGTGTGATTTGAGAACACGTCTCCACTGGAGTCCATTGGCGGTGTGCTTTACACCAGGGATCCTCAAGTCCAGGCCTCGAGGGCCGGTGTCCTGCAGGTTTTAGATGTTTCTCTGCTTCAACACACCTGAGTCAAATATAGAAGTCATTAGCAGGACTCTGGAGAACTTGAATGCATACTGAGGAGGTAATTCAGCCATTTGATTCAGGCATGTTGGATCAGGGACACATCTAAAACCTGCAGGACACCGGCCCTCGAGGCCTGGACTTGAGGATCCCTGCTTTACACCACTGCATCCAATGCTTTGCCTTAGTCTCAGTGATATAAGGCTTGGGTGCAGCTGCTTGGCCGTGGAAACCCAGTACTTGAAGCTCTCTATGTACTGTTTTTGAGCTAATCTGAAGGCCACATGAATTTTGGAGGTCTGTAGCGATTGACTCTGCAGAAATTTGGCGACCTCTGTGCACATGTGCGCCGACCCCGCTCTGTCATTCCATGTGGCCTACCTCATCATGGCCAAGTTGCTGTTGTTCCCAATCTCTTACACCTAATTATAATACCACTAACAGTTTTTTTTTTCAATTTTATTTTTATTTTTCCATGTTTTTTAATTACACTGTCAAATATAACAATTTACAATATATTTTTAAATAACTTACAAACATTAACCAAGACAGAAAAAAAAAGAAAGAATAAATTCTCAATAAAAACAAAACAAAAACGGCATTCTGACTCAACCATTTCTTTGGGATGGCCTTTCTGGCTGCTAAACTCAAAATACCAAACAGACGTCTCTTTATTTATATCTTTTATATACAAGAGTCCAAATAAAAGTTCATTCCAATTAAATGAGATTTGGTTTCCAAAGATTATCTCCAACTCAGAACACACCGACTCCCAGAATTTATTAATAACAGACCAAAACAAGTGAAAATTATTTACTTCTTGTGTTTCTCCAACAACCAGTTACCTGAATAATATTTACTTTGTTAGGTGTAATGAAAAATCTACACATAGACTTCCATCCAAAACATCTCTGTAAATTTGAACATTATTTTCCATTGAAATGCACATTGTTTTAACCATATATCATTAGGTATTAAAGAATTTGCCTCTTTCTCCCATTTTTGTTTAATATAATTCGTGTTTGTTGTTTTAATCTCTTGAAGGCCACTATAATTTTGAGAAATTACTTTAAGACTTAATTCTGAATTATATGCGTTAACTAACAGTTGACTGTGGAATACTTAGTAATGAGGCAGTTTCATTACTGGGCTTGTTGCACAAGTGGCATCCTATTACAGTACCACACTGAAATTCACTGAGCTCCTGAGAGCAAATCATTCTTTCAAACGCTTGTAGAAGCAGTCTGCATGCCTAGGTACTTGGTTTATACACCTGTGGCCATTGAAGTGACTGGAACACCTGAATTCGATCATTTGGATGGGTGAGTGAATATTTTTGGCAATATAGTGTATTTATCGGATTCAGCCCAGTGGTGCGGCAAGGATGAGAACTGCCTTAATTTATGGCATAGATTCAACAAGGTGCTGGAAAGATTCCTCAGAGATTTTAGCCCAGATTGACATGACGGTGCTATCAGAGATGCTCTTCTGATCTTCACTTGTTGTGGTCTTCTGCTGCTTAGATATTTGGACATTTGAGAGTTAACATGTCAAGAATACAAAGACTCATCTGCTATGTTCAGAAATCCGGGAATGCTATTGTTCAACTCTTCTCTGGAAGCCCAGAGGACCACATCCGTCATCTTGTACTGCTTCCTGTGCCAATAAGGTGACTTAAATATTCTTTTGTTGATTTTTATAAGGCACTGAAACTCTTGCCACGTCAGGAACAAAATTCTTAGAATATATGAGGTCTGATTGAAATGTCACTTCTTTTAATATGTTTAAGTGAAGGACTCTCAGTTGTGCTGCTTTTGAAAGGCTGCGTTGTACAAAGAAAACAGCATCCCTCAGCAGCATTTGCTGTTAGAGAGCCTTATATATGTTCTTATATGACATTAGGAATAAGCATGCTGATTCGGTTTCAAAAGGTAAAAAAAGGTTCTGCATTTTTTTTCATACAGTAAAAATAAAATATTAACACTTGTTAATTCAATTCAATTTTATTTATTTCAATTCAATTTTATTTATATAGCGCCAAATCACAACAAACAGTCGCCTCAAGGCGCTTTGTATTGTGGGTAAAGACCCTACAATAACACAGAGAAAACCCAACAGTCAAAACGACCCCCTATGAGCAAGCACTTGGCGACGGTGGGAAGGAAAAACTCCCTTTTAACAGGAAGAAACCTCCAGCAGAACCAGGCTCAGGGAGGGGCAGTCATCTGCTGCGACCGGTTGGGGCTGAGGGGAGAGAGACAGGACAAAAGACATGCTGTGGAAGAGAGCCAGAGATTAATAATAATGATTAAGTACAGAGTGAAGTATAAACAAGTAAATAAAGGTGAATGAGAAGAAACAGTGCATTATGGGACCCCCCTCAGCAGCCTAGGCCTATAGCAGCATAACTAAGGGGTGGTTCAGGGTTGTCTGATCCAGCCCTAACTATAAGCTTGATCATAAAGGAAAGTTTTAAGCCTAATTTTGAAAATAGAGAGGGTGTCTGTCTCCTGAATCCAAGCTGGGAGCTGGTTCCACAGATGAGGGGCCTGAAAGCTGAAGGCTCTGCCTCCCATTCTACTTTTAAGTATCCTAGGAACCACAAGTAAGCCAGCAGTCTGAGAACGAAGTGCTCTATTGGGGTGATACGGTACTATGAGGTCTTTGAGATAAGATGGGGCCTGATTATTCAAGACCTTGTATGTTAGGAGAAGGATTTTAAATTCTATTCTGGATTTAACAGGGAGCCAATGAAGAGAAGCCAATATGGGAGAAATATGCTCTCTCTTTCTAGTCCCTGTCAGTACTCTAGCTGCAGCATTTTGGATCAGCTGAAGGCTTTTCAGGGAGTTTTTAGGACAGCCTGATAATAATGAATTACAGTAGTCCAGCCTAGAAGTAATAAATGCATGGATTAACTTTTCAGCGTCAATCTGAGAAAGGATGTTTCTAATTTTATAAATATTGCGCAGATGTAAAAAAGCCGTCCTACATATTTGTTTAATATGTGCATTGAAGGACATATCCTGGTCAAAAATGACTCCAAGATTTCTCACAGTGTTACTGGAGGCCAAAGTAATGCCATCCAGAGTAAGTATCTGGTTTGACACTGTGCTTCTAAGATTTGTGGGGCCGAGTACAAGAACTTCAGTTTTATCTGAATTTAGTAGCAGGAAATTAGAGGTCATCCAGGCCTTTATGTCTTTAAGACATTCCTGCAGTTTAACTAACTGATGTGTGTCATCTGGCTTCATGGATAGATAAAGCTGAGTATCATCTGCATAACAATGGAAATTGATGCAATGCTTTCTAATAATACTGCCTAAGGGAAGCGTGTACAATGTAAATAAAATTGGACCTAGCACAGAACCCTGTGGAACCTTAGTGCTTGAAGACGACTCCCCATTTACATGAGCAAATTGGAGTCTATTTGATAAATATGATTCAAACCACTGCAGTGCAGTGCCTTTAATACCTATGGCATGCTCTAATCTCTGTAATAAAATGTTATGGTCAACAGTATCAAAAGCTGCACTGAGGTCCAACAGGACAAGCACAGAGATGAGTCCACTGTCAGAGGCTGTAAGAAGATCATTTGTAACCTTCACTAATGCTGTTTCTGTACTGTGATGAATTCTGAAACCTGACTGAAACTCTTCAAATAAACCGTTCCTCTGCAGATGATCAGTTAGCTGTTTTACAACTACTCTTTCAAGGATTTTGGAGAGAAAAGGAAGGTTGGAGATTGGCCTATAATTAGCTAAGACAGCTGGGTCATGTGATGGCTTTTTAAGTAGCGGTTTAATTACTGCCACCTTGAAGGCCTGTGGTACATAGCCACCTAATAAAGACAGATTGATCATATTTAAGATTGAGGCATCAATAATTGGAAAGACTTCTTTGAACAGTCTAGTAGGAATGGGATCTAATAAACATGTTGATGGTTTGGAGGAAGTAACTATTGAAGTTAACTCCAAAAGATCAACTGGAGCCAAAGAGTCTAAACAAATACCAGCAGTGCTGAAAGCAGCCGAACATGAAGATAAACCTTGGAGATGGTTTTGAATAATTTTTCCTCTAATGTCTAAAATTTTATTTGTAAAGAAATCCATGAAGTCATTACTAGTTAAAGTGAAAGGAACACTCGGCTCTACAGAGCTCTGACTCTTTGTCAGCCTGGCTACAGTGCTGAAAACAAACCTGGGGTTGTTCTTATTTTCTTCAATTAATGATGAATAGTAAGATGTCCTAGCTTTATGGAGGGCTCTTTTATAGAGCAACAAACTCTTTTTCCAGGCTAAATGAGTATCTTCTACTTTAGTGAGACGCCATTCCCTCTCCAGCTTACGGGTTATCTGCTTTAAGCTGCGCGTTTGTGAATTATACCACGGAGTCAGGCACTTCTGATTTGAGGCTTTCCTTTTCAGAGGAGCCACAGTATCCAAAGTCGTACGCAATGAGGATGTAAAACTATCGATGAGATAATCTACCTCACTGGGAGCAGAGTTTAGGTAGCTGCTCTGCACTGTGTTGGCACATGGCACTGAAGAGCAAAACAATGAAGGAATTAGATCCTTAAACTTAGTTACAGCACTTTCAGAAAGACTCCTACTATAATAAAACTTATTCCCCACTGCTGTGTAATCCATTAAAGTAAATGTAAATGTTACTAAGAAATGATCAGACAGGAGGGGGCTTTCAGGGAATACTGTTAGGTCTTCAGTTTCAATGCCATATGTCAAGACAAGATCCAGAGTATGATTAAAGTGGTGGGTGGGCTCCTTTACATTTTGACAGAAGCCAATTGAATCTAATAATAGATTAAATGCAGTGTTGAGGCTGTCATTTTCAGCATCTACATGGATGTTAAAATCACCCACTATAATGATTTTATCTGAACTGAGCACTAAATCAGATAAAAAGTCTGAGAAATCAGACAGAAACTCTGAGTAAGGACCAGGTGGACGATAGATAACAAATAAAACAGGTTTTTGAATTTCCCAATTAGGGTGGGCAAGACCAAGAGTCAGGCTTTCAAAAGAATTAAAACTCTGTCTGGGTCTTTGATTAATCACTAAGCTGGAATTGAAGATTGCAGCTACGCCTCCTCCTCGACCTGTGCTTCGAGCATTCTGACAGTTAGTGTGACTCGGGGGTGTTGATTCATTTAAACTAACATATTCATCCTGCTGTAACCAGGTTTCTGTAAGGCACAATAAATCAATATGTTGATCAATTATTAAATCATTTACTAACAGGGACTTGGAAGAGAGAGACCTAATGTTTAATAATCCACATTTAATTGTTTTATTCTTTTGTGCAGTTGATGAAACTATATTATTTATTGTTTTTGAATTTTTATGCTTAAACAGTTTTCTGCTGATTTTAAGTTTGTTTTTTGGTGGTCTGGGAGCAGGCACCGTCTCTATGGGGATGGGGTTTTGGGGGGATGGCAGGAGGAGAGAAGCTGCAGAGAGGCGTGTAAGACTGCAACTCTGCTTCCTGGTCTCAACCCTGGGTAGTCAGGTTTTAGGAGGGTTGATAAATTTGGCCAGATTCCTAGAAATGAGAGCTGCTCCATCCAAAGTGGGATGGATGCCGTCTCTCCTAACAAGACCAGGTTTTCCCCAGAAACTTTCCCAATTATCAATGAAGCCCACGTTGTTTTTTGGACACCACTCCGACAGCCAGCGATTCAAGGAGAACATGCGGCTAAACATGTCGCTCCGGGTCTGATTGGGGAGGGGCCCAGAGAAAACTACAGAGTCCGACATTGTTTTTGCAAAGTCACACACCGATTCAATATTAATTTTAGTGACCTCCGATTGGCGTAACCGGGTGTCATTACTGCCGACGTGAATAACGATCTTACCAAATCTACGATTAGCCTTAGCCAGCAGTTTCAAATTTCCGTGAATGTCGCCTGCTCTGGCCCCAGGAAGACATTTGACTATGGTCGCTGGTGTCGCTAGCTTCACGTTTCTCAAAACAGAGTCGCCAATAACCAGAGTTTGTTTCTCGGCGGGTGTGTCGCCGAGTGGAGAAAAACGGTTAGAGACGTGAACAGGTTGGTGGTGTACCCGGGGCTTCTGTTTTGGACTACGCTTCCTCCTCACAGTCACCCAACCAGCCTGCTTTCCCTGCTGCTCGGGATCTGCTGGGGGAGCTAACGGCGGCTAAGCTACCATGGTCCGCACCGACTACAGGGGCCTGGCTAGCTATGGGATTTTCCAGGGTGCGGAGCCGAGTCTCCAATTCAGAAAGCCTGGCCTCCAGAGCTACAAACAGACTACATTTATTACAAATACCATTACTGCTAAAGGAGGCCGAGGAGTAACTAAACATGTGACACTCAGAACAGGAAAGTGCAGGAGGGACAGGAGAGGAAGCCATGCTGCTAGTGAGTCCGCTAAGAGCTAAGCTACTAGCTGCGCTAAGCTAGCGAATTTCTAAAAAACGAATAAAGTGAATAATGAGAATACTGGTATTTAAGCAAAGAGTGTGCTCTATATAAAGCAGGTGAAGATTACAGTGAAATATGCAATTATCCAGATAAATCGACGTATACAAATTAACCAGCTAACAGACACCAAAACACCACTGTGCTCTGGAACAGGAAGTGATACAATACCGCAGTGAGAGCCAACACCAAGTGACAGCGCCACCGAATAAAAACACTTCACAGAAACACACACTGATTTAATATCTAAAAGCATATTTTCCAGCTTCCCAAACGCTGTTGTACTCATACAGTGAGAGCTAAAATCTAATGTCTAAACTAAGCCTCCAATCCACTGTGCAAATCAAAATATGGAAAGTCTCATGTGGTCCCATTAATTTCTCAAGTCTATATAAAGCATCTCACCGAGTGTGGACAATATTGGGAATGTGTGCCGAGGTGTGAATATAAACTGCCAGCTGAATTCGAGCTTTTTTTTTTTTTTTTTTTTAATGGTGCCTCAACGCTTAAACGAGAATCTTTAAAAAGCCTATCTGAAAGATAAAACTGTGATCGCACACAACGCACACACTCCATTAATTCCATGTTCTCAGCTCTTGTACGTCTTGTTCCAGAAGCCTCGTCCTCCCCATCGCTGTGTCCTGGGTTCCCCAACACCTGGCTCGGACCTCATTAAGTCAGGCGAAGTCTGGGCCGCTATGGGTAATAGGTGTGGCAATTTATTGAAACATGTGCAAAACATAAATCAATATACAGTATATAAGGCAAAAATAATTTGTACAATTCTAACATATGTGGAATGACCACCTTTACTCTTCAACACAGGCTGAAATCTCTTAGGAAAGCTTCCTATTCATTTCTTTAAGTCATCTTCAGGAATAGTTTTCTTCTGCCTGCTCTCTTATTCACAAGGGGTCACCACAGCGGATGGCGGTGCATACTTGACTTGGCAGATTTTTTACGCCTGATGTTCTTCCTGACGTAACCCCCAAGGGATTTGTGTAGCTTCCTGGGACCAAAGAGGCAAGCTTTCACTTGTTAGGCGAATGTGCGAATGACTACACTATGGAGCCAATTGCATGCAAACAAAACAAAAAGACTCAAATTTTTATTTTATGAATTTTCTGAAAAATAATTTATTTCCAGAGTAAAATAAACAATATGCTGCCATACAAAAAAGTGTAAGAAAAGGGACAATGCCAAGACTAACTGCAGAGAGCTCAGCTGAGTAACAGGTCACATGTGCCGAATCACACCTGGATAGAAATTCAGTGCTTGTCTGACCTTGTACACACCGTCTCCTTTAGCACTTCTGTAACCTTTGTATAAATATCTTATTACAGGCCTAGTCTGAAGACACAAGTAACACACTACGTCCATGGATATGAATTGTCCCAGATCTTTTGTAACATCAGACACACACATCCCAGACAATTAGATTACATATAATTTATCCTTAATCTAATAGAAACAATCTGGGCCAAATGAAACAAACGCATTACCCTCTTCCACTTGAATGTTGAACCACATAAAAATATGACTTTTGATTTCCTTTGCTTTTTCACCAGGTGCAAAAGCCAAAAGAAAATATATTGAACTTTCTTATTCAAATAATCCCTTATTAAGACATATTAGGCTGAAAAGGAGTGAAAACAAACGTGGAAATGCTATCATGAAGAAACAAACCTGCAGTCTGACTCGAGACTAGTAATAACCATAGATATGGATTGCACATTTGAACCTATGAGACGAGACCTCAAAGTCTAAGCAGTATCAAAAACAGTGTCCAAGATCCAGCAAGAGAACAGGAAACCGAATAGTTAGAACGTCTAACAGGCCACTAAAAGAACCCTGTGAGGGTGTTTCTGTTCTCCGTTTCTTATAGGAAACTTTCCTGCAATGAAATAAAAATGCATCAACTAGTAGTTTGTAAACACTTGGCAACTTTTATAAATATGAATAACTGAAGAACCACCCAAACTTCTTTTTTTTTTTTTATTGTTTTTGGTTTTTTTTAACCCTTGTATTATGTTTAGGGTCAATTTGACCCATTTCAATTTTTGTGTCGACCAAACTGCAGGTTATCTTTAATTTTTTTCCATGAAATTTTGTGACTTTTCCTCATCTAGGGTCATGAACTGCTGTGTAAAATCTGGACACTTTGATCTGTCGTGGAGTGTCTGCACAGAGTTTGCATACAAAGATGATGTTGCGGGTCATTTTGACCCAGGCACAAAGTAGCTGTTTAAATCCAAAATAAACATGTCTTTTTGATATACTTTATTTTGACTACCTCTGAATAGCCATTCAGAACCAGGTGTGTGTGGATGAGGGACTTTCTCTCCCCTGTCCTTGTCACTGTGTCCATTCCCTTTCTTTGAGAAATACACTAAAAATGTGCTCCAGACAATTTACAGCTGAAGAAGCTTTATCGCAGCTTATGAACTGGGATAGTGATGTAGAGGAAGAGATTTTTGAGATGGAGGATCCTTCAGAGCCAGAGGACAATGCTATTGATGATCCAGATTGTCGATTTTCCCACGATGAGGAGGATTCAGAGGACGAGTCTGCTGGTGTCCCTTCATCAAATGAAAACCAAGAAACCCAACAATCGTCATCCACAGAGGGGACATGGACATCTAAAGATGGTAAAATAAAATGGCCAACTTCACCACACCAAAGCCAAGGCAGACTGTCATTATCTAATATCATCAAAATGACTCCTGGTCCAACAAGATTTGTTGATGATATTGAATCAGCATTTCAGCTCTTCATGTCTCCACCCATAGAGAAGATAAACCTCGACATGACCAACTTGGAGGGGAGGTGTGTCTTTCAAGAAAAATGGAAGTCACTGGATCCAACTGACTTGCATGCTTACATTGGAATTCTGGTGTTAGCTGGAGTATACATGTCAAAGGGTGAAGCAAATGCAAGTTTATGGTATGAAGATAATTGAAGGCCAATCTTCCAAACAACAATGTATTTGGAGACATTTCACATGATCTCTCGTGTGATCCAATTTGACAACCATGACACCAGAGCTGGTCAACACGAGAGAGACAAACTTGCAGCAGTCAGAGATGTCTGGGATAAATGGGTCAAAATCCTGCCTTTATTGTATAATCCTGGCCCACATGTTACTGTCGATGAGCACCTTGTTCCATTCAGAGGATGCTGTCCTTTCTGACAGTATATGCCAAACAAGCCTGCAAAATATGGCATCAAAATATAGGCAGTCTGTGATGCATAATCCAGTTACTTCCCAGTGAGATGCACAAAGATGCATCACTGAGCACAAGAGTGGACATGAAACTGCAAATGATCCTAGATTATAACTCCACCAAAGGAGGAGCTGACAATCTTGACAAAGTCACAGCAACATATAGCTGCCAGCGCAGGACTGCCTGTTGGCCCTTGGTGGTTTTCTCCCACATTGTGAATGTGTCTGCTTACAGTGCCTATGTGCTGTGGATTGAGATCAACCAGCAGTGGAATGCCATAGAACTGTACCAACGTTCACTTTTCCTGGAAGAACTAGGCAAAGCACTCATCACTCCCAAGAGCCAGAACCAGGCCAGGTCAGCTCGATCCCCAGCAGGTGCAGTTATCATCGCCAAGGTCCAGGGCAGCGCATCTGACCATCCCACAATGGATCCTTTGGATACAGGTGCAAAGAAACGCAAAAGATGCCAAGATTGTCCCTCCCAAGATGACAGTAAAACAAGTACCTGTTGTGTGAGGTGCAAGAAGTACATCTGCAGAAAGCACACAGTCACATTCTGTCCATCATGTGGGGAACACTGAAAACCAGAGTGTTTGTAAAGAGGGAAAAATTGAAATCAGGAGTTCTATAATATAGTGTTGGACATGTATATCTCTTCTTCTCATCTCTTCTAAATGTTTCTATAATCTAAAAAAAAGTTCTTATTGATTTAACTACATTTTTGACTGTTTTTAGTGGATTTAAACAATACGGGTCAAAATGACCCGCAACATAACGAATGTATTTTTTTCTCACCATAATACAAGGGTTAAACTGTAAAAATGTCATTTTGAAGAGTGACGGAACACACAGTGCTGACTGAAAGAAAACCGTCACTGGAATCATAACAGACCTAAAACAATATGGCAACTATAGTTTGTAGTCGTGTCCACTCGCTAATCAACAACTAGGACTGAATGGGACAGTGTTGCAGTTGTCTTCTACCACCAATTCAACGCGGGAATTCACTGGCAACACTTGACAACATCTCGATCAAACGTAAACAACTACAATGGACCCTTTCGTGTTTCCCGAGGATGTAGAGCGCAGTGGAGAGCGACTGGGACCTCAACGGGCTGTTAAATAGATCGCCTTTATCAAAACCTCTTTGTTTTAACCTTTCAAGAAAGAAGAAAAAAAAAATCCTAAAATAGTTATTTAAATGTCCACATTGTCTTTTTTTTTTTTTTTTTTTTGCTTTACAAATTATAAAACGGACTCCATATTTTCACAAAACTCGTGGTCCTCGAGATTGTATATAAACTTCGTCCTGTCGACGAGTTTGGGGCCGTCGGTGAGAGATGGGTAAAACTCAGTCGGCGTCATGTAGCCCTCGTGGCTTTTGATGTACTTCTTGTAGTTCCGCCGCAAGCAATACCACGTGGTGGAGTAGAGGAGGAAGGCGACGCCCTTGAGAGCGATAGCCAGGCTGACGTAGAGGTGCCTGTAATTGGAGTTGTCGTACAGCAGGCAGGCCCCCTTTTTGTCGCAGTCCGAACTCCAGAAAAGGCAAGTGGAGTCGATCCCAGCACCGAAGATCAGAGGAGGGGGGATGAATCCTGTAAGAGAGAAACATGCACTGAGCTGTGCTGGCTGTAAGAGGAGGATCAGAATCTTCAAACTATCACTCCCTAACCACAGAAATGACTTCAAAATCTCATTTGAGCTCTCTTACGTTACATTTCTTCTCCCGCCTCCTAAATGTGAAGCTATTTTTACACTCTCATGAGCTGATTTATTTGTTTTCCATGTGAAAACATATGAAATCGATGCAACCGTGTGCATCTGAGAGTGACGGGTTGCCGTCATTAACTGAGCGCGTCACTGTGGGCATTGGTAAAACGCCACACGCTCGCAGCTCTAACAGGATTTGTGCTGCGAGTGAGAGAAATGAAACAGAAAGATTGCATCTGAATGTAATGTGTTATCTGGAAACAGTTCGTACCAAGGAGTCGTAGCAAAAGGAACAGCACACCGAGCGCGTATGATTTCAGTTCAGGGCTCACGGTCCTTCAAGAGAAGCAGAACAAATAATAAAACAAACAAGAAGAAGAAGGAAAAAAAAAAGGGTTTCTTTTTCAAATTAATGCACTTGCAGTCTCTTCACAAGATAAAATTAAAAAGCACAACGATACCTGATTAGGATGATGACAGAGGGAGTCTGGGCCATAGCTCCAACCAGGCTGCAGACACAAATCACACACAGGAAGATGAGGAAAGCCTGCTGACACCCTGGCATCGGGCATTTCCCTGGAACCGCTGTGGCAAATTCATTTTCCGCGGCTATACAGGCGCAGCCGGTCAGGTTCTGTCAACAGAAACAGAGGAGAGAAGCATTTGTACAATAACAAGTCATTCATACTGCAGGAAACACACGTGCTATACCCGCTCCTCACGTCTGGATAAAAATCCTCAGTGGAAATAAATGATTGTGTTCTTTTTATCAGCACTTAAAAACTGAAAAACAGCAGCAGTGAAGCGGTGATATTTTGTGCTGCTGAGCTGATGTGATTTGAATATCGAAGACATTATCTGCAGTCAGCATTTGATCTTGAAACAAGCCCGTTACCACCAGCATGTGAATGCTGATGACAGAACTGTGAAATACTGGGACTTCATTCCCGTGAATACTTTAAAGTACACACTAACCCTGTAAAGTTTTCTGCGCTACAGTCCCTGTCAGCATTGTTGGCACTGATCATAATCAGAGAGCGAAGGCAAAATGAAAACCTGAGAAATGTTCGATGTGGTCTGAGAGATCCCTGTTCGTGTGCAACCGGCGAAGCAGGCGGACAGGTAGGTGATGCCGTTGGAGCCGCACACGGGGCTGATGGAGGAGGTGAAGCAGTTGCAGTGACTGTTGCACTGAGCATCTGGTTTCATGCCTTGCCGTAGTGTCCTAAACAGAGACACGGAGAGAAACGGCTGTAAACTGCATCTGTATGAGGCACAAGGAGCCCTTTATCAGCAATGCTATGGATCTCTGGTTCACTTTTAACATCTCCATGGAAACCGCACTGCTCTGCTAACCTGCTCTGGAGCAAGTTGGTTTCGGGATACCAATTTAAAAAGTGGTAAAGGCCTAAATTCAGTATTTCTACAAGACCAGCATACAGACCAAAATCACTGACTTCACACTTTATTTAAGAAACAAAAGCAACACCAAGGCTGGAGACAGAGCCTGAATGCTTAGAAAAAGAAAAAGAAGCAACCTTGGACTCAAACTGTGCCGCAAATAAAAGGCGAACACTATTTATCTGAATACCTTCCACTAACACAATGGTACAGAGAAAGAGAAGGAGCTCAATGGCAAAATAAAAAAATTAATACAGTACTATGAGTCTCAAAGTGATCCAAACAGGAGCACTGTTCCCCCGACACATCTGTGCACAAAACACGACTGGATTCATGCGTGTGTGTATGTAAGCTTTATCCCTTCTTAAAACAGTCTGTGTGAAGCCCTCCTAATTTACTTCCTGTCTCCTGCTTATATCACATAATTATATTTGTTTCTGTAATATCAGGTTAATAAACACTATTGTGCTTTGCAACTAATGATTAGTTTCATCGTGGATTAATGTAATATTATTTTCATGATTAACTGATTTAAATGCTGTCTGACACATACAATGAGACGCAAGAAGCCAAAAGCAATCATTTTTACCTAAAACATGGCAATTAAGCAAACAGTTGCTGCTGTTGCAGGTTTAGTTGTGGTTCAATAAAGAGATTAAAGCACTGGAAACAGCAAAAGATGGCAGTAGATACTTTCACCTGGGCCCTGTACTGTGTAGCAAGTTCAACATGCTCACAGTATCTGCTCGTTATCTGGATTCACCTACCCTAACGTGGGCAATAGTCACACAAAGCTGGTTATCAACTCTCTAAGTTAACACGAGGTTTCTCCTGTGCATTCATATGAAAAGGGTGGAGCTAGCAGTATCAGACCAATCACTATTATAGATATACTAGATAAGTGTACTGGCAGCAGAGTTTTCTGACTTTCCAAAGGAAGATAAAACTATGTTTTTGGGGAAAAATATGAAGAAGTTCAACACATTAATACAGACCGAAAGCAGCAGAGCTGCTGCAGACAAAGCAGTAGTGAGAGAAGAAAAGCACTGTATAGTAGTTTAGTATTAAAAGCCCTGAATGAATGCACGGACACTTTAAGTGTTTTGGTCAATAAACCTGGAAAAGAGTTACTATATTAACAAAGTTTAGCTTATATGAAGCCAGGAAAGAAAGCCGGCATAGTGCTGACTGTGTAAATGAACAGAATTAGCGATATCACAGCTGTATCATTAAGACACTGGAGAATCTAATGGATAATGAGTATTTGAAAACAATGTTTAAAAGGCAGCTTTACTTCTTATCCTTTTAGCTGCAGCCCCGGTGGTATTTAACAGTGAGAGCAAGTAAAGAATAAATATAAAAATGTGGGCTTAGACTGCATGCAAAATTGACAGAATAAATTTGCAGTAAAATTGTTTGCAACAAGAAAGGAAAGCAAGGAATAAAGTTGCATCTAAGAATTTCTATTTCTTAACAGTCATCGGGGAAACAATTAGATATTAAAAAGACATCAGACACTATTAAAATGTTAGATCTGTATACAGAGGTCTGAGGAATCTTCCAGATGTGGTGACATTGTTTTCTGTAGAACTGACTGGTCAGTAGGTGGTGATGTCATACCTTTTGATTTCTAATCTAGAACATGACCTGCTCACATAGGTTCACGGCACAAGTTACCATGGTGATATACACCGGTAAGAAGTGACCCAGTTACTTGGATAAGAGGAAATCCTGCTTCGTAGTACAGGCTTCTAGTCTTAAATTTGATATCACTGTTTCAAACTGTTATTTTATCAATCCTAGCCTTTTACTTATTTTGTAGTTACCTCTGCCCAGGAAGGTATATGATTGGTTTGGTTTGTCTGTCCATTTGGTAGCAGGATTACTAAAAGGTTAGGGGTGGATCTGCATGTAAACTGTCGGGCATGGCGCAAGATGGAAGTGATTACATTTGGAGTTGATCCGTATCTGCATCGAGGATGTTTTTGGCAGGACCCCTTACCATTCTGAGAGGGCCATCAATGAATATTCATTCTACATTAAAATAGAATATTAACAAAAAACTTTCGATTGTGAAAAACAACAAAATAAAATGAAAGAGCACCACCAGTAAAGCTCTGTCTCCTAAGCAGCACTGAATGCAAAGATGGATTTCCACCAGAAGGGGAAAAAAAAAAAAGGTATTAGCCCCAGCACTGCTGGAGGGTTAACAGAGCAATAACCACCTGCAATACCACCTACTGTGTGTGTCCAAGTCAGAAAAGGAGTGTGGCATAGGCCTAACTGCCTCAGATTTTGAGTGGTGGTAAGAACAGAGAGGTGAATGAGTTAGCCTTCCTTAATTAGTAGCCTTGTGGGCAGATATCAGCTGAGCAACTGAAAGGCTAGATCATTTGTCTTGTTGTAATTTGTTTTCCTTATTTTTAAAATTCTTTCGTTGCATTGTTTTTATATCCATAAATGATGGTTAAAGATAAAAGCAGGCTAATTATATACATGAGGTCAAAATGGGACATTTCACGTCATGCTGTCAGAAATGGATATAAAAAAAACAGAAATCAGAGGCAGATTTCACATAGTAATCCTTGGATTCAGGATACATGCATAATGTGAAGGGATTTTTAAGCTTGGCAAGGGAATGCAATCTGACTGTTCTTGTTTGAGATGTTTGTTTCTATCTGAGAGAAGGGCCCCATATCCATTTTATTATCATATCACTCCCCTATGTGCAGTAAAACTAAGACTTGTTCTCATGTACTTCTACAGGTTACATAATTGTATTTGCCTTTAAAATAAAGAAATGAAGTTAAAGACTGTGAGCATTAGACAGTGATTCAGGCTAATTTATGACAAATGGCATAATAAATACAAAAGCCCCTTCTAACAACAGAGCTTCAGTTGAAGGGTTTATCAATATAAAAGTGAATAATGTGTCCTGCTGCATAATAACTTTGCTTTAAAGCTCTTTTTATTGGTGTCTGATTCAGTGAAGTCTGTCACATTCATATTCAGTTCATGCAGCCCTTGAGGCCACTTTCCAAACAGAAAATCTTTTTATAGACTCGATGAGATGACACAAAGTTGTTTGAATAAAAAAGTAAGTTCTCTGTTCCTCTTTGCCCCAGCGTCCAGCAGTGATAAGAATTTTTATTTACACATTTATCCTCCCTGCAATTCACCTGCAATAAAGTCCTGTAGCCTTGGCGGCAGCACTGCTTTTCACTGCTACATTTTGTTGACTGCATTCATTCGATTAACTGCGACTTAAATGGTAACTGCTTTTTTCCCCTCAATCTACGGCATGAAAACACACTGAAGTGAGGAGAACAGAAATATATAGTTGGATATCTGCTGGTCCCGCACTGTCCATACGAAGTCCATCTTATCTTACATTAAGGACACGCTTTCTGGTCTGCTAAAGTGACATGTGAATGAAGCTTCTACGCAAGTTCAATAAGGAAGATCTGTAGTCACTCGTCTGCCTGCATTCCTGCATGTCCATTTTTTACATCACTTCTTTTATCATTATCTCTGGTCCAATAACTTTTATTGCCTGCCTTCAGCGAGGCAATCAGTCTCTGTTCCCTGCACTTTAAATTTGAGTGCGGCCCGCCTCCTCCACATCTCCATATTTCGTTCGGTCAGAGAGTCCCATCCAAGTCTCCATCTGTTTTATCTCCATCCCTACCAGCAGCATCTAGACTCCAGGGTGGGTCCTGTCCTACTTCCCACCACTGTTAGGACTCCCCTCTGCTATGTAGCTTCATCTGAGTCTGATCACCAAATAGTATATTACTTGCTCTCTGCTTCAATACATTATGTTCAGTTCTTTCTCTCCTTATTGAATTGGTTTGTAATGAAAATGGACACTTTGCCAAACGTTATAACCACGCTAGGGCTGCTCGATTATGAAAGAAACAAAAAAAAAAAAAATCATAATTGCGATAATTTTGGTCTATATTGAAATGATTATTCAACATTAACAAGAAATAGGACCAAGTTATTTAGACCAAATAAATTTGCTCACATTTTAGCACACTGTCACAACATACCGACAGATCCTGCACATATATTCAAAAATTTATATTCAATTAATCCCAGTCAGTAACTAAATCCAAGAACATGGAGGCTGGCCCAATATAGCCCAGAGCAAACAGAAAACACATTCAGCTTCAGACTACATCAGATGAATTCAGGCCAACACAGCAACTACTGGTTATACTGGTTATACTGGAAGGGCTGCAGTGTTTGAACTTCAGAAACAGATTGTTGGTGTAGCCGGATGATGGAGATACAACTGTGCAGCAAATCCCTTTTTTATTTATTTATTTATTTTTAAATACTCGGTATCGGCCAATTCCTTATATGAAGACAATGATCGTTATTCTCTCGCTGGTGAATTAACAAACTGCAGTGAAAACATAGCTGGAAATGCACTGGAGGAATTAGTGCTGGTGTACAGGGTGTTTTAAGACCAGTTATCCAAGAAGTAAATTTTGTAAGGCACAATAACTTGATGGCAGCAGCCTATTATAACACAGCCTGAAGATCAGACTGATATATGGAGCAGCAGCGCTCTACTTGTCCCTCTTTCACATGTCAAGGGAAATCACAACTTTTTCCTCACCTGCAACCTCTCCACACGATCTTGGCTGGCAACTACTTCCCTACTCCTGTATTTATTATGTTATATCCTTCTGCAATCCCTACCCACCTTGCAGCAGCAGTGCAAGAGTTTCTGGGTGTTGCCAAGGTTTAAATACCAATTATCTATACCTGACAAGGGGTGGATAAAGGCATGCCCGAGGAGGATGTCACTTCTTGCCTCCATCCTCTCTGGGCTATCATTTTTAGCTGAGGTTATTAAATAAGATAAAATAAAACCAGCATTTCTGCAAACAGTGATACCAATCTCCGCTTTATGTTGCAGCTTTTGAGGCAACTGAAAAATCCAAATGCTACATATTGAATATTTTTCTTACTCATTGCCGTACGATACAGTCACTCCTGCGACGGGACCCGTGTCACAGCCGAGGAACAGAAAGGAAATGTAGCAAGCGGTGGATAGCAGGTTGACCAGCATGGCCATTCGGATTGCTCCCAGCGCTGATAAGTTCAGCTTCTTCACCAGCAGACCACCCATGAAGATCCCCAGACATGCACATGGAATAGCAGTCATACCTTAAACACAAGAAAAGCCAAAATCTGTTTATTATACTCATATGTAAAAGTGTGCGAGCATGCATGTGTGACTTCTTTTGCACTAAATACAAACCTAACAGCTGATTTGCAGAGGTGGTGGTGAGGTTGAACTGCTGCTCGAGGTATTTCCCCAAAAAGGCTGCAAAGCCGGCTACAACAGCGATCTCCATACAGGCTGCCAGGACGATGCAGGTGAACACGGGGTTTGACAGGAGGTGCTTTGTCACCTTGGGGATCACTGCTCATAAAACAGGAAAGATGAGCAATTAAGGGCTTAGCACTGCTGGTGAGCAGGAGGCACCAGATTCTTTTGATGCCTTTGACGCCTTTAGAAATAACATCAGTCACTTCCAAAAGCTTTATTGTTTCTACAGCTGTGCATTAAAAAAAAAAGACCTTTGAGTCAACTCGACCGACTGAAAACTAATATCTAAGTTCTTTAAGTAGCCCATTTGACTTAAAAGTTCCATAATGCTTCAGAAGTGGAATATTACACAACCACTGCATTAAAATACACTACAGAATGGCTTGCATTTGATGTCCCCTTTATGAGATAAATATTTGGAATTTTACAAACTTGTGGTTAGTTAAAAAAATAATGGTTTAACCTGCAAAATTCTGCTCCTTTCCAGCTGATTTTCTTTTTCTTTATCTTAGACTCTAGTAGCTAGAGTAGCTTGACATGACTGACAGTTCAATCCTCATTTATTATGTACTGGGCCTTGAAGCAGCTCACAAGTTCATCCTCTCACACAAGTCATTTAAGTTCCCCTCCTTCCATTTGAATCAGCGTTCTTCTGACTGGCTGTCGCTTGAAAAAAGCAGGTTTGAATGTCATCTGAGATGACCATACTAGGAATAGTTACTCTCTCTCACATCATTCAGAGCAAAGATACAGTTTGAAATGAAGCATTTAGAGGAGTGTGAAGTCTGAGCTTTTGGCTTACAGGGATTTTCTCAATGTATGCCGACCTCACGATCTGAAGTTTTAACCATGCTTAATATGAGCATTCACCATTGTAACAGTATAATATAAGAAAAAGCACAAGTCCCCTTTAATAACACATAAAACCACAGTAAAATAATATAACTTCTTATACTTTCTGCAGTTTTTGTACTAAAGGGACATTTAGTTGTGATGGAGTGAGATTACTGATTTTATTTTTAAAAGACTGTAGGATTACTGTTATGTCTACCTGCACCCCAACGGTATTTAATAGTGTTTGAAAAAATATTGCAGATAAAACTATAAAATACTCAACATTTTGTATGCTTTTTGTCTTACACATGCACTAAAAAAAAAAGAAAAAACAAAAAAAAGGGACAAACCCCACCAAACAAACTGCAGTACTGCACTAGATGTTGCACGCTCACCCCTGAGTTGCTGACAGCAGGTGGGGCTATTGGCAGGCTCATGGTTAACCACTACTCCGTTGCTGGGCTTTGGAGTCTCGCAGTCTGAGCTCAGGGAGGGAGGAAGCATAACTTGCTCGCTGTCTGCTCCCTCCTCCCGCTCCTTTGTTGGCAGTGACTGAGGAAAGCCAAACATCAAGACAGCAGAGCAGAAGAGTAAGGCACCACACAGGAGGAAGCCTGCCCACCAGGCCCCGATCCACCGCGGGTCGTCTGGAGTGATGTTCAGCTTACCTGCGGAGAGGGATGGTGTAGGTCAATAAACTACATATGCCCAACAAAAAAAAAAAAAAAACCCACACAAGAGAAATACAGAGTAGGAACATATTCAACATTCAACTCACTAGTGTCAATGAAGATGGCGTCCACATAAAATTTAGTGCACAGGGATCCAAGGATGAAACCACAGGCAGGCCCGAAGACAAGTGTAGAGAAGAGGATTCCTGCAAAGAAGCATTTATTGAGTTTAATGTGTGATTTCTACTCATTCTAGGATATATGTTTGTGTAGTTGTGTTACTGCCTTCTAGATGATGCTCTTCTTTTCACCAGAGATGTGCAGTATGAGAAAGCATCAAGCAGAAAATTCAGTTTCACTTTAGAGTGAAGTTTTTAATCACTTAAAGATATTTAATTTTTTTGTTATTAGTTACAGAGTTTAGGAGGATGTTTGTCCGGGGCACAAGCTTTAGGAAAATCAGAATAGGTATATGTAAACAAGGCCTTGTGGAGGCGCTTGATTCCCTCATCTCTACCTTTTTGTTTATCCAATGGCCCCAACACTCAGCCTGTGACAGCTGGGACAGACTCCAGCCTAAGTGGAGAAGCAGTTAAGAAAATAGATGGATGGAAACTGGTTTAATATTTAGTCCATAAAATATCTGAAAATAGTACAACTCAAGTTCTGAAAGTGACACCCATTTTCTGGGCAACTACGCAAAGCCTAAAAAGACATTCAACTTTAAAACACCTGAAAATAGAAAGGCTGCAAATCTTCCACCATATTCTCTTTATTTCAGCTTCTTTTTGGTGGCCCTTTCCAGAAGGTACATTGTGAAGCATTACAGCAAACACGGAAGCAATTCGGCTGTCATGAAAGATCAAGTCAGCCAGTTAAAAACACAATACAATTGGCAGTAGCACATAGCAAGTGTGTTCGTTATGCTCATGTGGCTCAGCCCGATGAAACTCACAGGATAACAGACTGAACACACACACACACACACACACTGAGGAAGACACCTGACAATGGAAAACAGTAGTTCTGTCCCAGTCTTATACTGGGCAGCTTGAAGCTTGATCTAAAAATCCTCATTAGAGCGTTGTCAGCAGGGCGGAAGTCTGGCACTGTGACTCAGACTGCAGGGAGATAATGAAGACTCAAAGCTCAATTTGGGAGACAAATTTCTCCCCGACAGTCTGTCCTGTGATCTGTGGTATTATTAGACAGAGTGTGGAGAGTTGGAATGCGACAAACCAGATCCAAGTCTAAGTTTGACTACTGCTGCGCACAAGAAATGCAGTTTCAAATTACCATCAAAATAAAATGAAAACATCCCTGCTAATTCTGCTTCCTCCTCATGGGGCATTAAAAATATTTCTGCTACCAGCACGCTGTCGTTTGAATGCCAAAAGCAGCCACTTAACAACAACAACAAAAAAAAAAAAAAACCCAAAAAAACATGGAAACTGTGACTAAGCTTTGTATGTCTTTGCTTGTGCTGAGAGCAAATCCATCAGGCCTGCTTCCTGCCTTGACCACCCACATAGGAAGGGAGTCAACACATTCACATCATAGTTTATTCTCCGCATAAAGGAAATGGCTCACAGATTTGCTAGGTGGGGCTCAGTACCTATTCCACTCGCCTCCACTATAATGTGGTATAAACAGGGTCATTGAAGCTAGACGAGGAGTGAAAACAAAATGGGCCTTTCACGTCATGGTGGGAACATTTGGCTGTTGTTCTGAAGACTACAAGTGAAACACATTTGCGGTTGACAGTCAGACCAACACGGAAATGAACAAAGACACAGATGTAGCCAGGAGGCGCCGGATCGTGACAGGTTTTTACCTCTTCCTTCTGCTATCTTCTGAGATTTTGCCAGGGACCTGACAAACTTCCCCTGCTGTGAGTCTGAATGTAAGAATCCCCCCCCCAAAAAAAACCTTAAAAATTGTCAGCTCAAACGCATACGGAAGGTTCTCACACACAAACACACACACAAGGGTGTTGTATCGTATTAGGAAGTTGACTACATATCAAACAAAGCATGAAGCTTAAGGCATTTATAAAAAAATAAAAAAATAAAAACAATGGGACTGCAGTCACCACTACGTGACTACCAGATTTGCCTGTGGTGTTGCAAATGAGGCTGATGCACTGTGTTTCTCACGTTTCCTTAGAAACTAAGTGTTGTTTTCACATAGCAACATCACAATTGCTTTCACCACAGGAAACCTCAGAGAGGAAATTCAGTTAGTGAAATTACCTTCCAGGCGATGATAGCTCAGTAGTCCACGAGTCAGCGACCACTGAGATGATAAATGTCTGTGCATACCCCTGGTTGCTTTTAGAAATGGCGTACCTTGATGATAACATTTAAGCCACAGCCTCATATGAGGAAAAGGTTAGTAATCTACCACGGAGCATGGGCCCTTATCAATGTGCTGCTTCTGGAGGAGAAACAAGGGCACCGCAATTTGAAAGTTAGAGATAATCCTCAATTTTTTTATTTATTTTTTTTAACATCTTGGGAACACATGTCATGAGTTGCACAGTGGTGGGGAAGCAATGCACCCCAGTGTCCTCCCCTAGTAATGAGCCTACCTAACAGAAGTTTAAAAAACAAAACAAAAACCCCACAAAAGTTGGTGTGTTTGTGTGCTTGTTTATTTCTTTTCCAGGCATGCTGTCAGTCAAAAAAAAAAAAAAAATTTCAGGAGGTACTGTTAGGTACATTTACATTCAGATCTACAAAGTCTAGCTCTTTCCCATGTTTCTATTGAGCCTTAACACTAAGCTAACAAATATCTGTGGTCTTTGTGGCTTTAATGTTGCCATCTAAAGATGCTTTTAAGCTAGAATGCAAACAACAACAATGCAACTGTTTTAAATGGCTCACACACCGTGTCAGACTGTTGAGCATCACTGTGAGGCCTGTCAGATTGTGCAGAGCGCACCGAGTGAATTGTAGCAAAATCATATAATAATACAAAGTAATACATGAAAGCCAAGACACCTCACTGGTTTGTGCACAGCTCTGATGTTTGAATGCACCTTTGCTGAAGTCATTTTTTTTCCTCCCCACTTTTGCATAAGTGTTTTAGTTTCCCCAGTTTAATAATAATAATAATAATAATAATAATAATAATAATAATAATTATTATCATTATCATTATTATTATTATGAAAAAGAAGTAGTAGTAGTAAAATCACTGGATGGCATGCATGGAAAAATAAGATCCTAAATTTCTGATGGACTTTTGCTCAGAGACAAAAACACACACACACACACACACACACACACACACAATTGTACCTGTACTAATTGTAAGTGTGTGTTTTGTTTTCCACAATATGATTCAACAGGAAAAGAGTAAAACCTATGTTAAGCCCATTAAACCTGTATGAAGGAGAATACACAACCACAGCATAATCTCTCTTTTCCCTTCCAGCTGTCCCGTGATGAGATAAGTACAAAACAAACTAATTTGTTCATGTTGTACTTCACTCAAGCCTTTTAGTACCCTGTGAATTATACTCTCAGGGGAGCATGTTTGATGTAATTTAATAACAAAGCTTGGGTCTAGTGTTTTTGTCTCCCTCTAATTGATTTAGAGACCAATGGAAAAAGCCGGAAAAACCACGTCCATATTAATCAACCCACAGATGCATCCCTAACCAGTGTTGAATATAAAAATACTCACGCAAGAATATGAGGCATTATTCAAACTGTAGATCAGAATCAGTATTTTCATATGCAGCTCTTGTGGTTCATCAAACTCTTGGTGCCATGCTACTGAACACAGCGTTTCTGCTCAATACATATACATATAAACACTTCTGCCTTAGAGATGTTTATTATAATGTATCCAACACACCAAGCACAGATTAAGTCATAGCGGAAAAGATGAAAGCAGTGGCAGGCTGGATGAGGCTCTTCATTAAATCGCTCAGGTTAACGCCAGGTGAAACCCAGAGAAACAGATATAATGCACATATGCATTCAAAAAGCTAACAGACGCTGTAAAATCCCTTCATTGCAAAGTTTAGTTTAAGACCATGCAAAACTAAGCAGTCATAGAAATCATAAGTCAACACTCTGTGAAGTTAAGCAAACTGTAATCGAAATGTCAGATCCATGACAATGGCACCATCCTTAGTCCACTTCCTGCTCTCATTGCGCAAAAAGAGTTCCTTCTCCTCTATTAATCCCGCTCAAGTAGGCTCAGTAATCCTATGAGCTAAATAAGAGCAGAGGGACACTGCAATGTGGGAGGCAAAACAACAGCTTGTGACACTTTTCCAGGGGAAAACCTGAATGAGCTGAATGACTACTAAATATGTGTTCACGCCCAAAGTTCAATTGAGACGGGGAAAAGAAGAAAAGGCTTGCAGCAGAGGCACAAGATTTCATGGTAACTGCAATGTTTAAATACTATAAGATTTAAGAGCTTTCACACAAACCCTCTCCTACTCTTCTGCTCTACATCAGCTCATGAAATCTTCTGGGCATTAGGGTTAAGACATTTTTAAGACTGAAGAGCCACAGAGACATGCTCAAATAGGCCAGAAGAGTCAGAGGAGCACAGAACATTTCCTCCATAGAGGTCAAAGTCCTGTGTTTCAGCGATGACGCAGAAGCAGTGAAAAATAATAATAATTTTTTTCTAGTTTTTAAAAGAAATTTCCTACTGTACAATGGACCAAAGTACTTCAAGGAGCAAGTCTTCATGAAATGCCTCTGGGAACCCATTTTTTTTTGCAGCATTATCCAATTTAACTTTAGTTTCAATTGTCACCAGTGAAAAGACTGCTGACCGAGGTTGCTATATTTATTTTAAACTAAACTGAAAATAAAACCTAGGTGTGAAAAAAAATTAGATGACTGAAATAAAAAACATACTTCTGACAAAAATACAAAGAAAGCGTCTTTAGTTTCAGTCTAAGTGTGAACACAACTAGTCTGAGCAGGAACTGATGCATGTGAAGACTGGACAGAGTCAGCTTCAAGTCCTGAATTTCTTACATTTGAACCTGACAAATACCACCCATATTATAATAACTGAAAAAAAACTAAACTGAAACCTACAAAAGCTAAAAACAATAAAAATGAACCTAAGTAGAACAAAGGTTAGATGGAATTAAAGTGTCTCAGTGTAACAGAGAGCAGTGGACATAGTAATAAAGTGACTTAGTGTTCACAGAGTGCCAAGTGTTGTGACAGTGCAGGGTTGAGGTGAACCATTAACAGGTGATAACAGATGTGCTTTAAAACCTTCCTGCATGTGAGCTCTAGTCAACATCAGCTAACCAAGCAGCAGTGGAGGTAGACTGAGTTGTGCACTAATGAGAAGGTCAGTGGTTTGATCCCAAGTGACCTCGGAAAAGATAGTGAATCCCAAATCGCTTCAGATGCATTCACCTGAATGTGTAGGCTAATCAAAAAGCACTTAAAGGCATAGGACAAAGAGCTGTTTGAATGGTTGAATCTTCTTGCAGTAGATATATACGCTCTCCAGACATTTTATTAGGTACACCTGTTCAGTGGCTTGTTAATGCAGATATCTAATCAGCTGCATTTAGGCATGTAGACATGGTCAAGATGACCTGCTGAAGTTCAAACAGAGCATTAGAAGGTACTTTGAACTTCGTATCATTGGTGCCAGACATTCTCAGTATTCAGAAACTGCTGATCTACTGGGATTATGGTAGATTGTCAAGATTTTTAGAGAAATCTAAACCCTGCCAATCTGAAATGTTCTGAAGAAACAAACTACCCAGTGAGCAGCAGTTTTCAGGGAGAAAATGCCTTGTTGATGCCAGAGGTCACAGAATGGTCCAACTGCTTTGCGCTGGCAGGAACAGTAACCACACGTCATGGCCAAGGTATGCAAAAGAGCATCTCTGAATGCACAACACTTGAACCTTGCTGCAGATGGGTACAGCAGCAGGAGACCACACTGGGTGCCACGCCTGTCAGCTAAGAACAGGAAAACGTGGTTAGCACCTTGCTGAATCTATGTCATGAAGAATTAAGGCAGTTCTCAAGGGGAAAAGGGGGTTGAACCCAATACTAGCGAGATGTAACTAATGAAGTGGCTGCTGCGTACAACTATCAGTCCATTTGGTGGTAGAAACTGTTCGGCTTGGGATACATGCTGGCAACATGCTGGTTAACCTGCTGATGACTGGCATGGCGTTAGCCTCTGAGGATAGGTGTTGTTGTAGTAACAGGCAAACAAATAAAATGCAGCTTGCTTTAAAGGCCTGTGACAGAAAAATTTAAGAATCTTTCAGCACACGTCACCATTTGTCTTAATAACTGCTTTTTTGTCCCACCTTTTGGCCTTCACAATTGGATCCCTTTTGCTCTTGCCTGGCCAGACAACTGACTACGAGCTAGACATGGAAGTTGAGAGCAGTTACTGCACGCAATCTGCTCTGTGTCATTTCCTGAGTCAGTTGAATGAAGCAAAAAAACAAAGAAACCCTAACCTTTTATCTTCTACACTGGTAAAATGAAAATTGCTCAAAATTTGAAATATCCAAGATTTAAAACATCAACGTGCTATCAGAATTAGGTTAATGAATGAATACTGTTCATTTGTCACCTGGCCTAAACACAGGTGTTACTAATCATATTAATTAAGGTTCTGTGCCTAAACTGAACAGAACCCTAATTAACGTCATTAGCAACACCCGAGTTCACTCTTGGCTGCTGTGAAACAGGTGTATTGTGAATGTGCAGATAACCTATGAGCTGTCATCCTGTGTGCAGCTCTAACTTGAACCTCACAGCGGAATTGTCTCTTTAGTTGGTTTGTGACTTAAATTTGTCATTACCAAACAGACTTTAACCACCATCTAGACATGAGTTGTAAAACAGACGTTTTACGCAACTCACAAGCCACCGCAAACATTTTAAAAAGGACGCATATTCAGATTATCAGGTCCTGAATCATTTATAAGTAAAAAGCTATTCAGCCACTTCCATGTAATAATGTTCTTATTTTACTGCCTCATACATCTGCTAATAACCCAGGCAAACATGCTATACCTGCAGGATGTCATTACCATAATGATCCATTACCGGTACTAATATTCTGAAAATATAAGTAATTAAATGATAAGGAAAACTTTAAATACAAAAGGAACTCAGCAAATATGCAGTGTCTTATCTGTTTGACCAGAAGTGTTTTGTTTTTTTTAAAATGCTGTCACATCTGATCTCGATCTCAAAGTTATCTGTTTTCAGGCACTCTGAGGGGGAACTAAATTCTTATCTTACATTTCTCACAGACTGTGTGAAACACCACTTCCATCTTTAAATGATACCACTGCCCCTTTAATCCTGCTGACTGCTGCTCTGTAACATTTGGTTGACACCTAGTATTTAAACCTTGAACAAAAATCAAACTAGCTGACACAAAACAGTCTAATTTATGCAAAATAAGTTGTTACTGACATGGGCTAAGGTTTAATCATTAAGCATGACACATGTCAAACATGCAAAGAGAGGCACACCACTTTATACTGAGTTATGTAAACTCAGCCTCCCTTCATGCCAACAGGATTACTACTAACAGGCAAGTCATGCCATAGTCGCCTCAGAGGTGAAGCCTATTTTGATGAGGTACAAAGGAGATTAATGGCCACCAAATCTTCAGTGATCCATAAGTAAGTACTAACAGAATTAGACGGCAGCTTTCAGCACAGGAAGTGAAGCCTTGACCCACCCAGCTTTTAGTATCAACGTCAGCATCACCTGTCAAAGAAAAACAGCACTCACTGTAGGCAGGAAGGCTCACCAACTCTAGACAGTTAATTAACTTTAAAAATGACTACTGATCATTTTCTAGCTATTCCAAAAGATTTTTAGATGGTTTATTCAAGAGGACGGGGAATTCAAAATCACCAAAGTTGGAGAACTTATACAATTTGCTCACTGACTGGCCTCTCAACTTACTTTGAAAGCTAGAGGAAAAAAAAAAAAACCAGGCTGGTCAGCTGTACCCAATAATAACCTGTTAACTCTAAACAGCCATGACCTAAATAACAAGCCACAGCTCAAAGTAGGCTCTCAACTCACATTCAAATACCATTACATCAGGATCATCCTACTTTAACTTCCGCTTACGTCAAATCATCTCAAATTTGAAACTGAGCCTTCGCACACGTCCAGCTGAGATCTGATATAAAAACAGTTACTTGCTCCAACTTGAACTGGAGCAGACAGCTTGTGTGTAAATGGTTTCACTGACTGCCATATGGTAGCTACATAGAAACTGCAGCTTGAGGACGATGTTTAATACTATTAGAATTCTGACCCTTAGGATGAGTGGGGAGGTTACTGCAGAGCCCCACCAGGCCTGCCGCCGGCTGACACACCGGCTTTACAGCAGGTCTCTTTCCCCTCAACACCCCGTCACGTTAATCTGGACTCCGGCTCAATTTAAGCCCAGATAGGTCGTGGCCTAAAAAGGGTGGTCAACAAGGGGCCTCGCTGAAGGCTTCACATCCTCATGTTATCGGTTTATTGTATCCGACTCCTGATATGAGTTTAGACATCTGATAGCAGGATGCTTTTATGTAGCTGGCTGACTTTCAGCGAGGTTACTGTACATGCAGCTGTACAGCAGTACGTTTACTCCTCGGTTATCTTGATTTCTACTGATTTCAGATTTTATAAAGGTAGATGATTGAATTTCAAATGGTGTTATATCCCCATAAAAGGCTTGTGAACCTAGAAAAATAATCCAGATAAAAATCAAAAGTGTAATAAAAGAAAACACACACCAAACATGTAGTAGCACCTAAATACAAATGAATGAAAATATGATTAATTAAACAGAAGAAAATCTATAAGTAACTACACTTCAATAAAAAAAAAAAGTTTTAATTAAGCAAAACTGCCAAATCTTCAAACATCTCAAATGCGTTGCCTTTCTCTTGTATGAGAATAAACTGAATATCACAGAGTTTGATGCTGCTGGTCTGACTGTAAATTAATCAAATAATCCCTACATATAGCTGTACTGTTTATATTCTATAACATTTTATGTTAAAAATGGGGGGTTTTTTTGGTTTTGTTTTTTTAAGCTCATCTGTGCCAGGCAGCTCTTTGTCCTCTTTTATAATTCAAAGCTGGCACAGATGAGCTGCCACTTCCCTTTGGATGACAATACAGAGAAAAATCATTTAAGTAAAACACTGTGCAGCGGGATGAGAAAAGAAAAAAGGTTTTATCGAGTGAGATACAAGACAGAGGTGGAACAGCGAAGGCCTGTCATAGAAATAAATGCTTTTTTAATCTTAAAAATAAAAAAAATCCTCATCTGGACCTCATACATTATATAAGACAGAGTGAGGCCATCATGTTAAACCTTTGGGCGGCCAGGGGGGTGGTGGTGGTGTTCCTCACAGTATACATGGTGGACCATGGAAATAAATGTTTAAAAAACAGAAACAAAAAAAACCCTAGCCAGAGGTGAAAGAACTTAAAAATAGGAATGTGTTTAGAAAGCTGTATTTCGTGATACAACAGCAACAGAAACTCTTGGTATGATCTCCTCAGCTGTTAGAGTAAGAGGTTTCTGTGTTGGCACTCCTCAATATCACCCAGCCACTTCTTCGGTGCGTCTCTCGTTCTGACAGTCTTGGACTGCAGCTGCTGTTGACAGTCCTTGGGCCACCATGGTCTGAAGGGCCACCATAACACAAAGTTAAATGTGCCCCTACACGAAGTTCCCAGAGGCTGAAGAACGGAGCAGGGACTACCAGCTGCAATCCAAGACTGTGTAATTCATCTGTGTGGGACAAGAGACCTACTGGAGACACAGCTAAATGGGATTGAGGATCAAATGTCCAAAATACTTTAAAATTTTTGCAGTGGAGAACCTAAACTGTATTTATTATTGTACATATGCTAATTTGAACTGCAACCCAGGCACACACGCACACATGACATGCTGGGATTTGCTCAGGTTACAGCTCAACATGTCACTCAAAGGGCTTTTTGCATTTCAATTAACAGATTTATTACCGGACCTGTAAATTATCTGTCACCTCAATAAAATTCATACACTTAACTCCAGTTTTGAAAATTCATCTAATGTGCAAGCTTAATTATGTGACACTGAAGCTTCAACATAATATCAGCAAAATAATTTACAAAGTAATATTATCTCAGGGAGCTTTCATTTTCATATTTTAGCCCCATTTTGAAGATTTAAAATAAATATTGAATACACCAGAAGGCAAACTTACAAAATTGAAGCCAATGCTGATGAGAAGACCACACAGTTACATTGGGGGGCCTAAATAAAACCTAAACCTAATGGTTAGTGTAGCTTACATTATATTAGGGTTTCAATTTTTTTTTCTTGGACAATATTTGCCAGATGTTAAGGTATAATTATGTTTATGTCTCCGTTCTTGTCAAATAAGCTTTCCCCAGTTTAAACATGTGCTAAATACTTTCTTGTATGTATGTATGTATGTATGTATGTGTGTATATATATATATATATATATATATATATATATGTCCTCAGTCTGTCTGTAATCCGTGCAGGTCAATGACAGTAGGCCACTTTAACCTGAAATGCAATAACTTAATCTTTGAATCCAATTAACCTTGTGTCATCAAACTGTTCCAGGAAGCAGTGAAAGCCCTCATTAACCTAAGTGGCACCAGCACTGGATGGGTCTGACGGACGTGCATTTGTTTTTGTTTCATGTCCTATGGATTTAAATCCACACTCCCAATTAGTTAAACAATCATCCTTATTAGTAACCATGCCATTATCAGTAAGGCCTTTTCTGTGCAGGACAGCAATTTCCAAATATTTCTGTAATGCATGCTTTGAATGCCGTTACACAAATAATGGTCTTTCTGTGCCGTAAAATTACATAAGCAGACTGGGCACGGTTTCAAACAGAGTACTGATGTGACGTTAGAAGCTCAGAGGACTCGGTCAGACTGTGAAGTCTGTGAACGCAGGGTCAGCAGAGGAGGACAGACACAAAGAGACAGAAGAAGAGAATGACGGATAGATGGTGTGTAGGAGTTAATGCAACAGAGTGAAGCCCGGTCATACAGTGATCTATTTGTAATCAACTTTCAGATGCTGGAGCTGAGACGACACTAGACACAGTCTCCACTGTTGGGCAGTGGGCTGGTTGGATCAAGGAAAGGGGCAAAAGACCAGCGTGTATATGCTCTCTGTTGGAGAGCTGCAGCTGCTCTATTGAAGATGAGGAGCACAGAGAGGTTCTGGACTCTGACAGCAGCTGGTAACAGCTTCTTGAGCAGGTGGTTTGGCCTAATTATTAGAATAAAGATGCCAGCAGCCCGTCTTCCCTTTTCTCCAGGATGGGAGAAGCAGGCATACAAAACACAGTCAAGTGTACAACATCATGTCTGCCACCAAATAAAACGGAGCACTAATTGTGGCACATCCTGAGGAAAAGGAGAACTGATGTGGAAGATATGATGAAGGAAGTGTTTTGAGGACAAACAAAGGACAAAACATTTGGGCAATGACTAAAATCAGCAACAGACAAACATTTCTTTAGTAAAAGATGTGTGCATACTGTTTGTGTGTTAAATATGCCGTATTTCCATCCTTATTCTGAACTCTGTCCCATTTAAAACTCTCTTATTCTTAAAGTTGGTAAAAATGCACCATGTGGACCTCATCTGTTATTTCATCTTTAGGTGAGATTTGATTCATGGCCCACCACCATGACTGAATGAATTTATTGTAATTTAATATGGGGCCGACTGTACTACTATTTTAGGCCTTATACTAGTTTCTCAGATCAGTGTGTCTACAGTTATTAAGTAAGTCAAAATGAAACTTTAGAGAGACATGGTCACCGCTGATAGGTGGCCAGTATCTGAGTATCCAGCCCAAATTTTATAAAAAATTTTATCAACCAAAATCTACCCATCGTCTCTTAACTTTCTGCTATTACTGATTAATCTGTTGATTATTACTTAACTGTTGAGTCATTTGGTCTGTGATATGTTACATAACAGCTCTCCACACATAAAAGAACCAAAATTAATCATTCAATATACTTTGGACTCTTACTGTGGAAAATGGGAAAAGGATATGATCAATCCAATTTGGGAGCCCATCGGCCATTTTGCTGACTTAGCCTCTGGGGACAACGGCCAACAGATATCTGGGCCAAGAACTGTTCATGGTCTCATTCATGTTAATGAATGGAGAAGCTAAATCATTTATAACAAATGGTTAAAGTGCAACTTGGACAGATGCAATCATATAATCCCCATTTTGCTCTAGGGAGCAACAGGCAACCAAAGCCTGTTCAAATATGATCAGAACCAGAAAGCATAAAGTTTCCTAAATCCAGACCTTGCCCCTTTCAGATTCTTTATATTTCTATGCAGATATCCATTTATAGAGATTAATGTAAAACCAACTGCAGTGTCTCGGGAAACCTTTTGACTCATACCTATTGAACGGAGTACAACATGGTGGGACTGGAGGGAAATAAATAAAGGTCAACTGAATCAAACAGTCACTTATGATTACTGCCTACCTATTGATCAGAGTCCATTTAATTAGGCACTGTTATCCTTCACTCTCTGCCATCACTGATATGGGGATTAAGCGCTGAACATGCTTCTCTGTAATCCTAGGAGCCCACAGAGCAACCACTTACACACCGCTCAATCAATGAGGCTTGGGATTTGTGGTACAACCAAGATTGCAGCGTGAATCCGTATAAGCCCTTGTCCAAGGTGAGGACTTGCTTTAAGTTCTTAAAAAGAACAGTTAAGGGTATGGAAGTCAAAGGTGGGAGCTGACAATCAAACATGTCCCTGTGTGTGATTTTGTTTTCAAGATCAGACTAGTGGCTGTATCCTCCACTGCAGCAAAGGAAAATCTGAATACCCCCCCCCCAAAAAAAGAAGCCTAACAACTGGATGTTTCTGTGGCAACAGTCTGTTGATGCTGCTGTGTTTATGATCCATCTCATCCCACCTCTTATCCCAGCGCTCCTCCCTCAATAGATAGGGGGAGAAAAAAAATCCCCTTTTTAATCAGCAGTGACGGTGCCTGACCCAGATTGCCTCTAGAAGACTGTCTGGCAGCTGGGTGAGCTTTACAGAGTCTACAGGGATTCGTGATGTAGAGAAAAAGGTGTCACAAGCATGTTAAGGCCAAACCAGTGGCTGTGAATGCAGCAGGGTGGTAAAGATACAGTGCAGAAAATAATAACCAGATCAGATCTTTTTCTTTTGGCTAAAGCCAGAAGAATCAGCATGCAGTAGGCTCCAGTGATAGAGCCTGATGGGTTCATATCATGTCATCCTGTGATGATCCATATCATCTGACCTATTTTTTCACAGGTCAAACTTAACACTTTCTCACTCCTGTGATGGTCTAATTGAGGGATCAAAAATGTATTTCGACCATAAAAGTTGTCCTTCAAATTCAGTATCACCAACAGTCATGAATGGGCCCAAGTTTGCAAATGTGAAGTGCTAGACTCTTGTGAGCATGATTAACACGGTTCTTGGTTGCTTGTGAGGAACAAGCAGCTTCAAGAGCAAGCCTGTTGTTTCATCTGTTTATTCAGTTTTTGTATGTGACCATTTGAACTAAAACTGTACTCTTAAAAGTTAAACATCAAGCTCAGTTGAGAGTGGAGTTGCTCTGAAGGTACGCAGGTCTGTAAAGCGGCTTTGTGGGGGTTCGGTATACCGTCTATTGACTGCTGATAACAGGCTGATTGTTTCGTTTCTCAATAACTGGACTAAATGGTACTAAATAAATGGACTCATGATGTTCTCTAGACATCTTTTTCACGGTTTTTTTTTTTTTAGATGTTTGTGTTTTCTTTTCGATTTGATTCCTTTTAAACTTTTACAATTTGATTAAGCTATAACAATTTAGTTGTTATCAAGTGAAACATCGTATTTACATCTGATCTGCCCAACCAGACATACAGTGGAATAATTACAGCATGAGTGCAGTACTATCACACAAAAACAACAGACTGACAGGGGGAGGTGACTCACTTCAGATGACGAGTGCTTCTGAGAGTAGTACACAGCAGATTTCTGGAATTTAACAAATCAACCTTGTGCCAAGTCCACACAAGTGTGAGTTTAATTAAACATTATGAGATACTTTTTCAAATCAGCCCTGCAAGATTCCTGTATATAAACAAACTCTTCAATCAGTTCAGTGTCTGCAAACACCAGCTCTATAATTATTAACTGAGCAGTATGTTTTGTCTCATCACTGCACAGGCCTGAGAAATGACAGAGGTAGGAATGACAGAAGACTCACATCAAACTCCTTTTACACAAATTTAATGAACCTTTCACTTGGGGCAAGTTGCTAATCAATTATAGTGATTTCCCATTAACCAAAACTGGAACACTGCTAAGGGTGCAGACTCCCTCTGCTCTGCATTATGTCTGCTTGCTTCCTTTCTGACTCTTTTACTTCATACACTACTCAAGAGTGTTCAGGGGTTAATTAGTGATTAGCTCTGGGACGGCATGTTGTTGACCAGTTGGATACAAGATAATCTTGTGGTCACTGCCCTCTCTAGCCTCTAGAACCAGACTGGAAGTAACTGAGCAGGGGGTGTACGCCGCATCGGAGCCTGCAACTCAATGTACTGTAAACTCCTCTGTATCAAACAGTCTTTAGAGCAGTAGACGGTTGCATGCTGACACATATGGCGGACAGATAAGTGTTCATTACAGTGATGCAGAGAAGCAGCGGTTCATTGATGAACACCATTTATCATTTTGAGATAAACCAAATTGGTGTTGCTAGGCAAACCTTGCATGCAGCTTATAGCATGGATGGAAAAACCCATTTAGGATCTAATCCTTCAAGATGACATTACCATGTGCTGAGTTTAAGTAGCTTATATAAACGCCCTACTGCAGCAGTGGTTTGAAGTCACAGCATTTTAGGAAGAATGCTGACAAGTTTCTGGAGGATCTCTCTGGGACCTCTGTCACTGCAACGACTGCGATCGGTTTTCCTCACAAACCTGAAACTAATTTATGTCTGAACAGCTAAAGTGAACAAATATGGTAAAATATATAATTAGAAAATAGCTGGATAGTTGTTTGAAATAAACAGTACCTTTGGTAAAGAAAATATTAAGGTCTAAAGATAAAATGCAAAACAGTGTTTGAAAGCAAAGTACAAAGATAGGAAATAAGTTTTTTTTAGAATTTCCTGGTAGAAGTCTTTTGTATGATGTGGCTATGAAAGTTACCCACAGCTCTTTGCTTGTTTACAGCTTCCTTTCACATAGTGAGAGGTGTTGCTGTCTCTTTTTAACAAAGTGGAAAGTAAGATGGGTGACAGCCCCACAGACCACCACAGTTTAGCAGTATTTTGCTCAAGAAGAGGAATATTTATATGTAGGCTGCCATTTATATGACTTATAATCACAATAGTAATGCGCAACCACTTTCTGTACATGCGTGCGGAAGCTATCCTGCTGCTGGTGCCAGTCGAATGACCTATAGTGCTAGCACTGCCAACGTTAACCATACTCAGCAAACTAATCTGATACCAGTCATGAGATTACACATGCAATATTTGTATGGACAATGTTTAACCTTATATGTTTGAGCTCTATTTCAACTATTTTTACTTTTATACTTGTAGATTTGTCTGAACTTTTTTCCACCCATTTACTTAATTAGGAAATTAGTCACCAGGAACTTCCCTAACCAAAGCTTAGATGGAGGGAAAATTTGTGCTTATAACTGTGACTCACAGACATATTTTGTTAGCAGCAGGAATTAAATACAGGAACTAGTTTTAGCATGGATCTTAACAGATGTTTTTAAAACCTATTTAATGTGCCACAGAAAGCTAGCTAACAAATGCTTTTCCTAATAGTGTTTTCATGTTTTCAGTGTTGGCTGTTGCACATGTACAAAAGCATTCTCTCATAATGCAGATAGACAACATTTGAACAGCAAAGACAAGAGGCACTGTAAATAAAATCAATCAATTATAACCTATATATATTTTTTCCTGGATGTGCCACATTCGTTGTCTGGCCTAGAAATGGCAGAAGTGGTAGTTTAAGTCACTATACTAAAACTTGACCCTTGCATGTACGACACTGCAGGAACCACATGCTTTATACATTATGATGATGTATTCTGAGGCAGTTTAAAGCATCTCAAACCTGGACAGACAGCTGTGTGAAGTTAGTACGACACACAACATCAGCTCTAGAGGCTTCTTTGTGTGTCTTGGACAGTATATTTATGCAGTTCGGGGTCCTGTGGGAAGAGCCAAAATTAGAAGTGACTAGTGAAAGGTCATGGAGCAGTGGGAATAGAGATCCTGTTGACGCAATCTGTCCAATCATATTTATTTCCTTTGGCCAGCGACAAGTGGGTACATCTAGGCTGGGAAAACAAACCAAGACAATGCCATCCAATAAAATACCTGATGATGTCTGACTCTGCTTTTAAATATTTACTGAGGTGGCGATGTGATTTGAGCTAGCTTCTTGAGACCACTTTTGAGAACATGTTCTACTTTTAAGTACAACATGTAGCCTACCACTTAACAATGCAGGCTTCTAAAAGAACCCATTAACAATGACAGGAAACCTAGCTTAACCAGAAAGAGACAAAAAGCTCTCAGAAGAGTCAAAGCAGACCTCACTTGAGTATGTTTTGCAATTGTTAAAACAGCAGAGAGACATGTCTGTTGTGATGTACATAGTAAAAAGAGGCAGGCAGAGCCTCTAGAGGAGTTATTTTTCATAGGCTTGTGTGGTATGCATGTGCGTCCCAGCCCACACAGACCCACCTCACGGCTGGCTGGTTGGCATTCCTGTCTAACTCTGTAATTATGGCTCTTCTCCAGGCCTCTATGCTACACTCTCCCTGAACTACTGTACTGTTACATGACAACAGACCTGCCTCCTTCAAAGGCATGCACTCTTCACCTGGCTGTTTAGTTCAGACTAATTTTAATGGTGACTCGTCACTGGGTGAACATGTGTTTTTTGACAACTGCGAAGGGTAACAGTTGTGCTGATATTAGTATAATCAATCAAGGTGAACAAGGATATTTTTCAATGCAGTGCTGGGCTTAAAATGATGTGATGGTGAATTAAACAACACATAGAAACATATTTATTTTGCTCCAGATCCTGCCTATTTCTCAACACGCGAAGGTGTGAAAGTGTCTACATTCCACACAGTGTGTTAATGCACTGTTGAAGACGAGACGGCAGCGGTAGTGGCGGAAGCTTTACAGTACTGTATGTGCTAATATGGCACGTCTATCTGCCACAGTTGTGAGAGCTACGTGCCAAAGTAAGGTTTTACAGTTGCAGACTTGACAGGCGTTTTCCTCTCTAATTTGTAACCGTTTTGGCAAGCCAAGCCCAAATTCCCCACCGAAACGTCAACAAAATACTCTGCAAACCTCTATGGGGAAGTTAAATAGCATGAGAAAGATTAGAATTGGAAATGTGTTAAAGTTTTTTTTAAAAAGCATTTTTTAAAAATAGATAATCTTGCAATGTTTACTTGGTGGTCTATGAGCTATAATTCTGAAGAAAGTGAAAAAAGTAAAAACGGATGATCTGCAAACCATATATTTACAGAGTACAAAGACAAAAGATGTTGAAACAAATGCATTTCATTTTTGAAAAATGAATTTGTTATCCAGTAACACCGGTTTTTCTACTGTGATGCATGACCCAACTGTGCTCAGTTGTGTTACCACAATTGTAACATTTTTAGATTGTGGTTTGGCATTGCCTTGCTGGAGTATTGCTCAGCCTTCACTTCCCCATACAACCACAGATGCTGTCTTGAATTGTGCACTTACAATAAGCTGGATAGTTGATACTCTCTCCTGATTTCCAAAACTAATGTAAAATTTTATTTGTCAGGACACACGATAAGTTTCCTCCTAAATCCTCATCTTCAATAAATTGCTTTGCAGTTTTGTGCAGAACCATTTGCCAGTTCAGTCTTTCACAAAGCGGTGGACCCCCTCCCCATCTTTTCAAATCTGAGCCATGTTACTGACTTGTTGCCAACTAAAGTCATTAGTTTTGATCTGTTCAACCAAGTGTTTTGTTTTTTAGCATTACATAACTTTTACAGTTTGACCATGTGTGTTAAAACAAAACAAAAAAACCCCCAATACAAGTGAATATGTTGTGTTTGTACTATTTCTAAACATATGGTTTACATTGTGTAATGTTTATATTTGCCTTCTCCATAGACGGCCTTCAAAGGTGTGTTTATAGGGAGCTGAAAAATGAAATAAGACTCAAGTCAAAGACAAAACCTACAGAATCTGTTCAAAATTTGCAGCAATTAAGCAAACATTTTGAAGGAACAACAAAGTCTTTTGAAGCACAGCTTGGTGCCATTGCCTCAACAATGTTATTGCTGAAGTAAACTGATGAATAATCCAAAAAAACTAAAAACAAAAAACATAGAATATCAAAGGAAATCCAAGAGAATTTCAGACAATATACACCATTCATGGAGCTGAGGGCACATGACAAGCCTGCAGCAGAAGGATTAGGACAATCAGCTGAGCACGACTCAATACCACATTGTTCCTCGCTGCTCACCGCTTGTTTTTCCTCCAGCTCTCCTAGCAGCTTATCAGAGGAAGGCAGAACCAAATCTCTTCTCCCTGTGCCTACCAAACTTCAATCACTCACAGTCCACTTCTCACTATAAACCGATTACAAGCCACTATGCAGCAGTGTGAAAATGTCAAAGCCTTTTGTGATACTTTGTATCTTTTACTGTTTCAAACAAGCACGTTGAAAAAGACACAATGAATGGCAATCAAGAACATCAGCTTTGGCCATGAGATTACAAAGCACACTGCTGGCTTTGTCCACAGGTCACATCTGTATATGAGTGACAAAGGGCAGCCACACAGCATGCTGCTGTGCGAATGTATCAGGAAGGGTGTGTACCAGCCTGAACTCATCCTACATTCAGGCTCTCATTGTCTCTGCTGCACACTGATAACAAACATTGCCTGCTATTCAGACACATCTCATCCACTCCATCAAAGGTTGATGTTTGAGTCTGGATGACAAATTACAGGCCCAGTCAAAACATGGAGACAGACTGCTGGATTGGAAGATAAACCATGTATAAGTATTAGTCAGTTTAATCTATATTTGTTTCATGAATACAATGATAAAATTTTAATTTCTATATAGTAAATATGCACCAGGAACCAGCAGCTAGTTAGCCTAACTTAGCCGAAAGGGTAGCTAGCTCATCCAAAGAAATCTGGTAAATAACCCCACCAGTCAAACTGACAAAGTGTAAACCCTCAGTTTCAGGTGTGATTAAAACAAGGCATATCGTGTAAACTGTAAGCTATATGTGCTCCAAACAGAGCCAGTAAAAATATTAAATTTGCACTCTGTCAGCGAAAGTATCAAAACATACCTATCACAGCAAATATGTATCTCTAAACAGCCAGTGTGCATTCAAACTTTTGCACAGAAAGCACTTTGAATTTGCCTTAAACCCAGCCACATCAGCAGCATCTTGGATTTAAGAGAGGAGCGCAAACGCAGCAGACACACATTTCACCCATACCTGGCCTCTTCGCCACCTAAACCGCTGGAATGGGGATTAAAAAGCTCCAAGATGTGTTCACCTGGTCACTCATGTGAACAAGCCTGTGCTGGGAACAAAGGGAGATGGCCTGCAGCAAAGTGCACATGCATAATGTGTTGACTTAAGCTATGTAAACATTACACCTGATGGTGATGAACAAACATACAGGTTTAATTTCCTTGTGAAATCAGTGTGTTGCTGAAAAAAAAGAGCATCTGTTAACCCAAATGTTCCTTCCTTTGATTAGACCAAGAATTATCAACATGGCTCACCTATATAAAGTGAGGAGTCTTTCTTCTTTACGTGATCATCAATGTAGGAAACCCCCAGGGGCTGCACTGGTGTGGCTCCAATCCCCAGCAGGACCTGGGCTCCGATCAGCAGCAGGTACATCATGTTGGTGTTGGCCTTACTCTCGCACACAATTTTCTCAGCTTGCTGAGCCACCATACTGCTAGTGTTGGAGCAAACATCCCGACCCTCGTTAGTCCTCCACACTTCCCCTATCTCATACTGATTTGTCAGAAACTCAGGCAAAGCTGAGAGGAGAGCACCGAGCGCCATGACGATGCCACCGCAGCCGATCAGACGGGGCCGATGAGCTTTGGCCCCAAAATAGCTGACAAACAGGATAAGTGCCAGGTTGCCTATCTCAAAGCTGCTGGCTATCACTCCGACGTCAGCACTCTGCAGGTTGAATCGCCGCTCCAGGGTGGTCAGCACACTCACCTAAAACAACAAGAGGAAAAAAAACAAAAAAACATGGGGTCATGGGAATCATGCAGAATGAAGGCAAAAATGTGGAAAGCTAATGCCACTAAGTTAAACATTTGAACACATATCTGGTTAAGGTAAAAACAAGAGAAAAGGCATTAAAGACAGCATGATTATTCAAATGTAAAATACACATAAACTATTAGTGGATCTAAATGGGGTCTGTGCTCGTTTCTTGTGGATATGCTTTGATACAAATCATGTGAATTTTCACCACCATCAGTCACACTGCTTTAAAGTGTGCTTTTCCACTGGAATATCCTGAATAACGAGCTGTTCAGATGTTCCACACTGTGGCTCCTCCCAGCCAACAGGCCTCTGTTTCTGATTAGCTGGGCACAGCAGCATTTACTTCCATGGCTTCTCTCTTTCACCAGCTGTCATCCACACAAGAGTAACTACCAGACTACCAGTAACTTCTAAATGAAGCAAACACAACAGAAAGGTTGTTAAGAATAGTTTTTTTGGCATTCCTGTTTGTCAAATGTGATTCAGAAGGCAGTGATTAAATGCCGTGAGGCCACATTTATAGTCGCAATATACAAAGACAGACAAATTGACTTTAAATTTAGTCAGACATGTGCATGTCATGATATCTCAGTAAAGACTTTGTGAGGCAAGGACATGTGTGCTTGTGATCTGTGGGAACAGTCTCTCTGTGCAATGTGAACCACAGTGGCACATTTACAGAGTATAAAATGCTATTTATATATTTGGCTGAAACTGTCCTTGAAAGGGCACCACAGTTTCCCATTTCCCAACTGCCTCCATGAAGCAGTTATGATTGAGTTTTAATTTAAAAAAAAAAAAAAAAAAAAGGATCCTACATACACAAACATCCTCTTCTGAAAACAGGGTAACACCAGCCAGCCTGTGGTTTCTGCAGCTGGAGCATTTTACACATTTCTTTTGTAATTACGGTGATTTAACGTACACAGTTGATTTAGGTTTATAAGCAGTTTTAATGCAGACATAGTCTTCGTGGCTCCAAGAGGCACTGTGCTTTAGGCTTAAATGTGGAACTGATTTGACAAAACTACTCTCTGTCTTTTCCCCCCATGCAAATGCCCCTGAATGTTTCCTTCACCTTGATGTTGTATATTTCAAGTGTTTCTTTTGTAGGAGAAATAATGTTGAAACGTCAGCTTTTTTAAAACAGTAGCATGTAGGATATGTGTGTGTGTGTGTGTGTATATACTATATTATGTCAGTTTCTTACATTTAGCATCTATCTTCCACCCCTCAGTAACCTCTCAACACGCTGTGTCTTAGTAAAACAATTATATGTACGCTGCAATCTGTACAGCAGATCTGTGGCTTTGCTGTGCGCATTATCTATACTTTGCTCCCTTGTGCAAAATACTGCACAACAGGTAAGTAGACTGTCATTGCCAACAAAAACAAACACCACATGGTCTATCTGTTTTGTCATGTGAGTTTAAAATAAGTTGTCTTCCGTGACTTCTAGAAGTTAGAAGTGACAGCAGGTCATTTTTGCACTTCTCTGGACACAACTGCAGTGACTCCTTCACTACTTATCAAAGTGCAGGGAAGATGATTGTTGGGAGCGGTTCATGCCGGAGTCCTTCAGTGAAGTTTGCTGGATGGAAAACTTCGGAATGAGTCATGACGTTTCTGCCCCTTGGGTGGCTCTTTCTCAGAAATGTGAACATACTAGATGGGCTGCATTTATGCCTGGCTGGCTCTGCCCAGCTGAGCTCTGAACTCAATCCTGTTTCACCCAGGTGTTAGAAACAATACTGAGTCCCAACAACCTGTTAACATAACAGCTGCAGCTCGACACAGACATCAACAATGGAACAGAGAGAATAAAGCCACCACATCATCTCATCCCATTATGGAGGGCCTTAGTGAGCACCTGTGACTGACACTTTCAGCAGTGGAAACCTTCTCGGATGAGTCATACTCCGGTCTGCAGGTTCAACATGTTTCTGATTTAAACAGCCAGCTTTCCATGACTTTTCTTACCGACGTGCATAAAATATACAGGAAAAACTGACATGAATGCATAATGGTCAGTGGTCAAAGCCACATTTTGTCCCCATCACAACTCAGACTGTGGAAATGTTTAAATCTGTCTCACAGCAACAAAACAAACGTTGTCATGCTGACATCCCATCGAATAACAGAAAAGCAAGCCTTATGTGAGCAGGATGAAACCCAACTTTTCTCAGGATGTACTGACAAAGTGTTTAATTATCAGCACGCCAAAGAAAGCTGCTCACTGCTGACAGTCACTTCTGCACAGCGAGGTTTAACAGTGACATGAAAGTGCTGAAATGGTGCCATTTGTGATGGCACAGCAGCTGCTTATAACTGAGGCTTCTGCTATTAGAATAGATCCCACTCTGTTTTATGGAGCTGCAGCTTATTGCAGGTTGAAGGTTAGATAAAGGTACTTTAAATGGACTGCATAGGGTATTTTGAAGAGCTCTGTCCGTAGCATCAAAAAGAAGTAGTATACTGATCTCAAAAATCCGCAACCAAATACCATTTTACTTTTGGTGCCCATACTTTAGACGATTTGCTGTCTGTTTACCTATTGAGAGCCCATAACCTAAGTGCACATACATTAATTTAAAAAGCTTTGGTGCGGTTGTAAACCAGGACTTTAATCTCATGTAATACTCTGTTACTGTGATTCAAAATCTATGTCCACCAAACTGAAATGATTAGTCAATTAATCCAGTGAATGAAAAATAATCTGCAACTATTCTGGGAATTGATTAATCAGTTCTGTCATTTTATCAAACAGAAGCAATGGAAATGCTACCATAAATCGGGTTTTAGGCTTTCAAATGGAGGCTTAGCAGCCTCTTTTTGTAATATCTCATCATAAACTGAATATCTCTGGGTCTGTACTACTAGTCTGGTATCGTAAAATTCCTAGTAATGACAACAACAAAAAAAAATTGCTGCAGCCCTAATGTGCATTAGACCATTGAACTCAACTGCCTAGAACAATCTTTCATTATTTGCTTCAGACTCAAAGCCGTTAATTCCCTCCTTTCACTTGCACAACTAAAAAGAACAGACCTAATAAATCACTGACTACGGATATACATGTGTACTTCTATGCATTTGTGCAGGTTAACTGCTCACTTGCAGTGAAGCTGCTAAATCAGGCCACACAGCATGTTGTTACTGTAAGTGTCTTGTGCCATAAGCAGCTCAAAGAAATCAAAAGGGGGCCATGTTATTTGAGTTTTGTCCCTTTGCTGCCAGCAAACACTCTTAAGCACCTTCATCCAATCAGAGACACCACATTAGCTCATGCAGGTCTACACCAGTTCATTAGACTGTCACTAAGCCAGGTACCTAATGTCCCGTCTGTGTAAATGATATTCCATGTAAATCAGCTCTATGGGTTTAACAAAAAAGCAGGCCAAAAAGCTCGATGTGTTTGGCTAAGTAAATGTTTCCAAACCTCCCCTGCAGGTATATCTTTCCTTTCCTGTTTGAACAGATACCCAAAGCCAATATGCTATTTAAAAAAAAAAAAAAAAAAACTGCAACTGTCTGTTTAATCTGAAATAAACAGTAAAGATGAAGCTCCCCTCAATAACTGACTCCGAGTGGCACCGCTGTGCTCTGTTAGTGCTGAGCTGCAGGATGCTTGATGCTCAGCAGGTTCAGTAAGAGTTAAGATAAGATGTTCCACTCCAAATATGGACAAGATATTTAGGGTTTTGTCTAATAATTGAGAGTAAGCTGTGGAATCAGGGCAATTCTTGGAGAATAAACATTGCTAATGTCAAAACTAAATGTTCACAGTGGTTGCCTGAGGCTGTGAAAGCCCCCGTGGGACGTTTTGAGGAACAATTTGGAGTAGTTCAGGCAGCTTTGGTTGGCAAAAATCTATATTAGGAGTTCATGTGTTCTTTCAAACTTTACTCTAACACTCATACCATCATCATACACATTTCAAGGATTCATAAGAAGACACCAGATGTTAATTATCTTATTTGTCATACTTACTGTTACTTGTGTGAGTAATAGTAAACCTACAAGAGTGAGTAACAGAATAATGGAGTGGAGATGTCTGACCTTGAATGCCATTTGGGGTCAAGTCAGCCAAATATTGTCTTTCTACATAGGTTTAGGCTATTATTACTAAAGCTAACCAGAGTTTTAAAGTCATCCTTTGGTAGGTGGATGGTAAAGGACGATTTAGTTTGAGCTGTTACACATTACAGATAAATTAGACAGAAGTGACAAACAGCTAGTAGTTTCCTCTCAATAAAAACGAGCAAAACAGAGCAGTATGAAATCTGTCCTAAAGGGCAGACTTCACTGAGAAAAAGCCAGGTTTCTGTCCTGTCACGGCTCTGGTGCATTAGTCAAAAGCATGCAGAGCAGGAGAAAAACCCCATATGTAAAAGCCTAGTCCCAGTAATCACAAATCTAAGCAGCACCCACTGCAGCATGGGTCTCAGTCCACAGTAACACTGCAGGCGCTCTGAGCTCGGGTTGTGTTGCACTCACCAGGTATGCTCCGACGGTGCCCTGTGCCAACATCAGGGCGCATTCCGATATCAAGAATATCTTGATATTTGAGAAACATGAAGAGTTTTTGCGGAGGCCGTCTCCTTCCAGTATGTCCCCGCCGCTCCGGTCCGAGTCCCTTTGCTTCTTCACTTGCATCCTCTCCTACGTTAGCCTCACAGAACTACGAGAAACCGAAACACACAGCAGGGTGACCAAAGGAAGACACTGGCAGGTACAGTGTTTCGCTTTTCCCCCTGGAGGCTACATTCGTGGTGCTCCTTGAAGCTGTTTCTGTCGATTCAACAAACTGTACTCTTTCATCTGACAAGCTACCAAACACACATCCAAACTCCGCGGGGCTCCGTCGGTCGTCTGCGCTTAAACATTGCCTCCTTGTCGACGCGCAGAAACATGTGAACTCCCTGAAGGTGTTAGCAAAGGCACAAGTGAAACACGGACGCGCAAATTTCTGTCAGATCGCATGTTTCCGCCGCGGGGTTTAGTGGGTTTTCGCGGCGGTTCTAGATTCTGCTCAGAGGGCTCTTATTTTTCTGCCAAACTCCGGCCGTGCCGGTCTGTCATTATCCCTCACTCATAGCGACTGCCCTGCCTCTGCGCTCCCACCTCTCTCTGTACTACTCTCCTCCTCTGTGAGCATAAGCACGGCCCTAGAGGCGCCGCGTTGCAGTACCAACTCAACTTGCGTTCACTGTAGTAGTCCTGTGGAGCCTCGTTTCTGTGTTTGATGCTTAGACTTAAAAAACTTTAATATGACATGCTGTCATCTTCTCACACCATTAATTCTTATGAGTGTTTTGCTGATTTCAGGCTAGCCGACACTTACAGGTTTAAGTTATTTACCTTAGAGAAAATGCATCAGCGATGAAGACACACATTTGGAATGAAGCACACCATATCTTATACTACTACTATTAAAACATAGAGTAAGCCACCGTAACTTTAACCATATTACTTTTTAAGCATCGGAATTTCGCATTTTAGCCGCCGCTATCTTGCGCTCTAAACCAGTCGGAGGAGGAGCTATTAGCTAACATCACCGCTAGCTACTTGAATTAGTTAGCAAGGATCGCTAATTTAAGTCAATGTCTTTCTAATTTTAATTACCGTAAAACAGGTTAAAATATAAAATACTTGTTAGACAAACCGACTGTCTTTTAGTATAATGGAAAACTGAAAAGGTACCCACCTGTCACTGAAAGCAGTCACTCCAAATGGTAGCGTCTCTAACCATCAACTGTAATGTGTCAGTTATTTTTTAAAAAAAAATTCCCCTCACGTGTTGTCATAAACAAATAAATTTGCTAAAGTGAGCAGACTGTAGGCAACTCAAGGCAAAGTGACAGCTGTACTTTGAATTATCCTTTCAACAGTTATTCAATTATCAAAATAGTTGCAGATTAAATGAGTTGCTTGACTAATGAAACTTTAGACCATCTTGTAATGGGATCACAGCAATGCATTTCTAAAATTAAAGATAAAGCTGGATCGTATTGGGAATTTAAAAATACGTCATAAATTAAGAAAATTGCTGAACATGGGTGTATAGCCTATATTTCCTAACCTGACATTAATCTAAAGTTTTCTGACTTTTTCCTGCACAGTTGCAACCCATACATCCATTTTTTCTGCTTATCCAAGTCAGAGTTGCAGGGGGTGGCTGGAGCCTATCCCATCTGTCATAGGGTGAGAGCCAGGGTACACCCTGGACAGGTCACCAGTCTTTGGCAGGACCAAAACGTTGGCATCTATGGCCAATTTAGAATCACCAGTTAGCCTAACTCCATGGAAGTCTTTGGCCTGCACACTCCACACAGAAAGGCCCCAGACTGGATTCAAACTCAGGAACTTTTTTGAGGTGATTATGCTTACCATGTCACCACTGTGCCACTGTGCAGTTGCGACCGTGTTGCACTTAAAAAAACAAAAATTCCATCCACACAAAGTTTGTAAACACCTGCCAAACTACTCGGAATAATCTTTTTGGTATTTCTCGCTATAGTAGATGTCTCCAGGACCACATTTTGCCAGGATGACACACACACAGGCCAACTCTCAGTGTGAAAACAGTACCAGTCATTGGTGGTAATAACTGACGAAACCTCGCAGCTGCTTTAACACTGCTTTGCTAAATATATAGCAGGAGTTGTGATGTTTGCATAATATTTTCCAACAGTTATCATTGGATTATCCTGCTCAGCATTTCTGGCATGAGGTAATGGAGTGGCTATGATGTAATGTAACCACATAATGTGATGATCATGGTGTGGAAGTAAACATGATGATGAATGTTGTGTAAAGGCTGTTAGGATTTTCTGCACGGGTCTATGCACAGTTTTAGATACAGTCGCAATAGCAGGAGCAGCAATACACGCAAAGGTCTCGGAGATGAGTTGGTAATTGAGCAAATGTGAATTATTATTATTTTTTTATTCAGAATGTCTCAGTGACATGCACTTTTTTCATGACAAAAAACATCATAAACTCTCAGCAATTGGACATGCAACACAGATCACCTGTATGGGAAGGGACAGAGCAGGTTGTACTTCCTGAGGAGGCTACAGTCTTTTCACATCTGCTGGAAACTCCTGGAGATGTTTTATCAGACTGTTATAGCAGGTGTCCCTGCAGTCTGAACCTGACCACAAACACAATGTAGCGTAAAGCATACTGGACAATGTGCAATATCAAGGTACAATACCACATCATCTGTTAGACATTTTATATCTTCCTTATGTCTTTATTGTTTTCTTGCATCTTTGTTTATTTATTTATTCATTTGCTTGTTTATTTCTGAATACTGTTGTGCTTGCTTGTGTGCCCATAATGTAAAAGTGCTACTGGAACTTTAGTTTCCCTAATGGAAATAAATTTAATCTAATCTAATCTAATTACAACAGATATGTACCTTTTAACTAGTGACACTGTAAAAAAAATAAAAAAAATAAAAAAAACATAAAAATGAAGTTGATCTTTGAAGTTGAAAGTTCACCTACAGTTCCACTCTTATGACAAACCCAGAGGACCTGAAACGGACTCTTTCTCACTTCCTTTGAAGAAATGAGGAGCCAAAGCACAATGAAAACTATAAATGATCACTGTGTTAGAGGCCAGCCCCCTCATTTTCAGAAAGTTTTGGCAGGTGTCCAAAGCAAAATGATCATGAATAGTAGACATTCCCTCACTCTTGACCAGCAAACTCCCACACAAGAATTCTTCCCACACTGCTTCCTACATTCAGCCTGCTGGGAATAGCAAAATGCAGACCGTGAAGATGACAGTTTTAGTGTCAGATGGTTCAATTATACAAACTGTGGCACGCTGTTCAAGTTCCGACAGAGCAGCAGTGTGCCAAAACTGAGACATGTATGCAAATATTGAAACGAACAGCATTGTGAGAAATGTAAATCCAAGGTACAGTAGGTGGTTTGGTAGTTTCAGATTGTTCACAGACACCACACAGTTGCAACACAGCTTGTGTCTGTGACACTTGGTGAGTATCATTGATATTCAGTGACTCCATCATCACCATGCTTTTCCTAGAAGTCTCCCAGCCTCTTTAGCTTGCTGCCTCCTGTTGTGCTTTTTTCACAATTGACAATTCATGTGGCTTTGCAACACCAAAAAACACAATTTTAACGCTCACATTTAATTTTTTCATTTTTACTATTTCAAATGTTGATTGAGAACAAGGTCTCCAATTTACCTCTATCCTTAATGGGCACACACATCTGCATACAGTCGTGAAAAAGAAAATGCACCCTCTTTAAGTTACATATCAGGACATAATAAACATAATTTGGCCCTTCGCAGGTTCTAAAATTGTTTAAATGCAACCTCAGATGAAAACAACACGACATATCCCACTGTGTAGTCATTTATTAAACAAAAACTACGACAAAGTACAGAAACAGTGTGTGAAAAACTAACTATTCCCCATGAACTAATAGCTAGTAGAACCACCTTCAGCAGCAATAACCTGAAGTAATTGTTTTGTGTATGATTTTATCAGTCTCTCACAGTGTTGTGGAGGAGTTCTAGCGTATCTTAAATAAATAAATAAACTCAGTTCATTGAGGTTTGTGGGCATCCATTTATGCGCATGTTTCTTAAGGTCCACCACAGCACTTTGGTCTCATCTGTCCAAAGGACAAATCAGATGCAACTTTGCAAACCTAAGTCATGCTGCCATGTTTTTATTTATTTATTAGAGACAAGACTCTGTCCTGCCAACCCTCCTAAACAAGCCCTAACTGTCTTTTTACCGTTTGTAAAGATCTAATCTTTCTCACTGACTGATGGATATTTGGAAATAGCTTTATAACCCTTCCTAGATTACAGCAGTAATGGCTTCTCTAAGATAATTACTGATGTTTTTCATCATTGTAATTGTGCTAACACACATCTGAATGCTCCAGACCTGCAAACTGACAAAACGTCTGCCTTTGTAATGGTATAATGTAGGATATCATTCTGATATAATAGTCTGGGCAAAAACAGCAAGTAAAACACAAAACAGGAAACAAGAAGAATGAGAGGGGGGATTCTTGACCTTAAATGACATTTAGTTTCAAAATCAGCCAATTACTACATTACTGAGATCAGGAGGCAGGTTTCTGTGCTGTCAGTGCTGTCCTGCATTGGTCAAAAGCACACAGAGCAAAGGAGAACAGAAATCTGCTTCTCAAATTTGATGTTGTTTTTCACCAAAAATCGCCGAGCTTCAGTTATTTCACTCAGATAAGGCTATATATCGGAAGCTGAGTCTTGCGACCTTTCCTTAGAAAACAAATAAGATGGAAATTAAGATAAGGGTTGCCAAATCTGTGTACAAATCTACCCACAGGGAGAAAATATGTTCATACAGTTTAATTCTATAAATACATTTTATCAGCCTGTACTGTGTGATTTAGATTAGTTTTAATAAGAGTAGTTCTTTGCTGCTCTGTGTGTGTGTGTGTGTGTGTGTGTGTGTGTGTGTGTGCGGACCACTGTTTACATACAGCAGACATGCGGTGACACGAGTCAGGTAACCGGCATAGGGTGGAGATGGCTCGGACCGATGCCAGGAATGTATGAGTGACGAAGCCTGCAGACTATTGTTCTACTTTCTGAAACAGCTGCTATTTATAGGATCTGGAAAAGGGTGGACTGCTGAAAAGAAGCCCTGCCCATTTGAGAGGCACTGGGAAAATCGGAGGAGTTTGAAGAATGAGTGGGAGCACAAACAGTCCTGTACTTTAACTTTTCCTGTTTAAATTTCAAAGGAAAGCATGCCGGCCAAAGAAAAGCCAAGCATGACAGAAAGCACTATATTTTGATAAGCAGTACTTTGAACGACTTAAAAACGATGGCTAAACTGTATATTTTCAGTCATCTTTATCTTTTTGTCATGTAGAAAGCTTACTTTATGCCCCAAATATTTGCTTATTCCACACCTCTGGATCTCTGTGTTACTACAGAACAAGCTATTTTTAATATTTGCAAAACAAAATGCAAAATACAGTAACATGCAATTTGATTGTAACAGATAAAATTGTCATTCAGCTAAGAACATATCTGTATGATCCAGACAAACAGCAACAATTTAGATTATGTAACTTTGCCAAATAAACAATCAGCAGTGATTTTTTTTTCTGTTCTCAGAACCTTTCTGATTAACTCCTGTCGGTCCTTGGTGCTGCCCCTTAGTTTGCCAACTTTCTACCCAGTTAATGCCACCCTCCCTTTTATTAACGTTCCTCTGATTGGCTGCCCCTCACAAACAGAACTTGGAAGAGCAGGCTGATGGGGCTTTTCTGCTCACAGCAGAGTGAAGAGACAGTCTAATATGACCGTGTTAGGGATATCCCTCTTACTGATATCATACAGAGCCAAGAAAAGAAAAGAAAAAACATTCAGAAACCAAATGTTCAGAAACCTAACTTCACAGTTCACCTCACCTTGAGTCCCCGAGAGAGTTTCACCTCTAGTACAAGACTCAGGACAGTCTCTCCTTGCCCGTCTGCTAACTGCAGCTGTCAGTTTTTGTCTTCTTGTTGTAACTGAAAAATCAAATGCAAATTTAGACATGATGCACAATCTGAACACCTGCAGCCCTCTCCCTATATTCATCTGAGTGCCAATCTTAGAGTTATGTATTAATTTGCTAAGAATCCATCATTTCACAGTCTTCATTTCATTACGTCTCAACAATCATCCCAAAAATCTCTTCATTTTTCTCTTACAGAAACAGTTCCTGGAGGATATGGGCAGCATGGACAGTGCAGAGGGACTTTATTTTTTATGCCATGAACTTATTGCCAGATTAATTGGAAATGTGCGGCTTGCTGTAAAACACAATGATCATTGTGGGCAATCACTAATACCAAATTGGCTTCATAAAGACAGCTTGTATTTTTTATAAACATTTTTCTATCATAAGAATCCTTTTATAACTTTAATGTTTAATACAATATACTGTATGAAACAGTTTACGCCCAAATGACTGATGTGGGGTTGGTCTAATGTAAGAGTGCCTTAAACCTGCATTTGTTCTAATGGCCAGCAGGGGGTGAGTCCTCTGGTTGTTAAAAGAAAGAAAAGAAAAAAGTTTATGGCAAAGCAATACTTCAGCTCACTTGAACTATGACCTTGGCAAACACTTTCCTCATGCCTTTATGGTCCCAGTCCCTAATTTCATGCATTATTTAACACGACTTAGAATAAAATGGACAGTAAAGCTGGGCATCCTTTAAGGCTTGGCAACCTCGTGAGTGACAAGCTGCCACCATATGACCTGCAGTGTCTGTCAGTCTCTTAGTCAAATTCACGTCTAGCTCATTACGTCTGGTTAAAAAAAAAAAAAAAGATGGTAATGACCAAAATGCCTAAACTGAGTCTTTAAAAAATGATTTCATAAACAAATGAGTGATGCCAGTCTGGCTTCATCTATATTTTAAATAAGTCTGTGGTTCTCTGTAAAACAAAATACACTCACAACCAATTCTGAAACTCACTCCTAAACACATCTAAACACACTGGATTAAAATGACAAGCTGATTTTTTTAAATTTTTTTGTAGAGTGACATGTCATCAATATTTCTAAACAAACCTAGAGTCAAAATGCAGTGGCTTCCTGGTGTCCAGTCATCACTACATGTTTTTAATTATTAAAAAGACATGATATAATTTATTAAAATAGATAAATGACATCACATCGCATTACATTTTTCTGTGTGATAAAGTAATGGAACTGTTTATTAATTATATTTCCTAATCAAACAATTTGGTCTTTTGTGCTACAAACAAGGAGAGAAGAACTGACCGCAGCACTGCTGTAGGTAGCTTTATGACAGAGGCAAACCAACTGTTTCCCCTTATTTCTGCGCTCGCCCCTAGCATTCCTTAACTTTTAAAACTGAATACTCAGAATAAAGTTTCAGCTCTCACTACCAATGCTACTGTTGTTGTAATTGTAGCTTGCACAGGTTTCTTATTTCTAACATCATTAGACTGGAACATATTCTCCATGAAGTTCATTGCATGTTCTTCTTTTTTGAGTGTGGAGCCTCTTCTATGTGAGTTAAATATCACTCTGGCTTTAGGCACTGCATCACCCAGCCAATCAGTGCTGCTGAGCTTAAATTTGGAGGGAGCTGCCTCTGCAGAGGATGTGCTCACTTAAAACGTGCATGGCGGAAAGAGTATTTTCAGTGGAAAACCCCAAACATGTTTTACCGCGGTATCAAATCACCCTGCCCACATTCATACCACTGCATCTATGATAATCAGTGGCTTCAGCAGTGTTCATGTTTTATCATGTGCCAAACGCACCAACAAAGGCACAGATTTAAAATTCAACTTCAGCTGCTGCAATTGAGCCATGTAAGTCAGTGATATATGTTTAACTATGACTGTCATTCTCTCAACATTCAGCCCTCATTTCTTACAACACAGACAAGAAACCTGAGAGTGAGACCCAAACAGTGCAGCAATATCTAATGCCACACTATCTGTAAGTGAGTTTCACCTCCAAAGAAATCTGATCCCTTTTAGATTTCAGTAGAAAATTTAAGGGCATATAAAAACTGCATGAATGTAAGGACAGCCAAGTGGCATTCAGTGGGGAGTTAGCAAAATGTCACCAGGCACTTATTGTCATTGTGTCCATTCTAAATATAGCTTGCTGCTGTCTGTTCTTCATTTTAAACTGTTTCATGCTGCTGTACTGCTCTCTATTTTTAGACCAGTATCAATAGAGAGGCAGCGTGTGATTTTAAAATAGAGTAATATTATCTGTGCCACTGGGGAGAGAGTTTCAATCATGGCACATATAAAGCAACATGGTCTAGTTTCCTTTCCAGGGTTAAATAAAGCCAGTTGATATATATATGCATGTTTCCAGATGCAAAATGGCCTTTGAGGAGCCTGCTGTTTGCCTTACTTCATGCTACATTGCCTTACTTCATGCTACATTGTTGTTTCTTAACGCAATTTGCAGCTGGCAGAAGGGGTACTTTTATAGATGATCATATCTTCGTGAGGACATTTTGAATAGCAGCTAAGGATTCTTATGGGGAAAATCACAGGTAGCGTGTCATTCATCTTGAATAAAATCAAAAGCATACAAAATGCAAAACTGCTAAAATCAGTCAAGTGAGTTGGATGGCACACATAAAGAGCCAGCCAAGAAAAATGACTACGAGCCAGCTGAGCATCGGAAAAATGCACAAGAACATTTCGAGTTACTAGTGAGGTAAAATGGCAGGACAGAATAGATTGCCAAGGGAAGCCTCCGAAAGGGCATTTCAGTCAGACTACTCATGTTTTTTCCCCCCACATTGCCAGTCATTTGCCTGACAAAACAATATATGCAAAAATGAAAAACTCACTCTTACTGCACGAAGCACAGAGTCAGGTCCCTGTGATATCATTTTCATGTATCACCTGGGTCAAATGCATGGGCACTCATGTTATCCCAAAGTACTGTTTAAGTGTCGTGGGACAATCCCATGGTTGCTCTTGAAAATGAAATGTCCTTAAGGTGAGGGCAAGCAGATTGGAACACTAAAATTCAGAGTTAGTTAAAGAGGTTTTAAAGAGCGTATCACAAGAATTATTATATACTGTGTGGCTTGTGTTAAGAATTTAAGAGAAACACCTTATGTAACCAGCAACCACAGGCCTCTGAAGGTCTTACCACAATTTGCTGCAGCTGCCCCTAAACTCATTTCGTCTGCCCACATGAGATGTTTAATGTATGCACAGTGCACATGCTTGTATGTGGTTTATGATCATATCTGTTCATATAATTTTGCTCATTAACAGTTGCTTTATCATCATTTTCCCGGGCCTAATATGACCTCAAATAACATCCCAGTCTACAGGAAGGCAGCTTTTGGCTGCCGCTTAGGAAATTTTGTAAATCATGCACATTACAACAAATTCTATATCTGGGTATAATGTTTAAACTATCTAGAATGAGTTTTAAAAAAGCATAAAACTCTAATAATTTTTTTTTGTGTGTGTGTTTTTGTGTGTGTGTGTGGGGGGGGGTGTTTGACTCCAGTAAGACTTGAGAGTTCAAACTATGTACATGCACTTGCCACTTCATTAGTTTCACTTTGATAGCAAGCTGGACCCCCCTTTTCTCCTTCAAAACTGCCTTAATTTTTCATGGCATAGCTTCAACAAAGTGCTGGAAATATTCCTCTGAGTTTTTGGTCCAGATTGACATGATAACAACACACAGTTTCTGGAGTGGGACCCACAGTTGTCTTCTGCTGCTGGGGACCATATGCTTCAAGGTTCAACATGTTGTTGATTCACAGATGCTCTTCTTGTCAGGATTAGGGTAGGCTAGGGTGGTGCGTTTTCTCTCTTTGCTTTTCAGGTGGAGGTCTGGGCATCCAGGGTTGCTGCCCGTGGGCGGAGTTGACGTTTCCCAGGCTAATTGTGCACACGTCATCAAGTGTATTTAAGGGCTGACAGTAGCTGCGTTTCTCTGTCAGATCGACCTGTCCACTACTTTGGTAAATCAACTGCCTAGTTTGCTAATTTTGTACTTCATGTGTTGGTTGACAGACACTCTTTTATCTGTTTCTTAGTTGTTTGCCTGGTGTTACTGTCAGCCATGTCAAGATACTCACCTGCCATAGAGTACAAGAGCTGCTGCTGGATTTTCATTAAGCAACCATTCAAGCCTGTCTGCCTGCCCAATTTCCACCATCAAGACCCGGCCCCATACTGAACTCAGCGAGCCTGCCAACACACCCTTTTCCAGCTATTCTCCAACATCTCTCATGTGAGGACGCTCCTCAGTCACATTATAAGCCTTTGCATTTGCTTTCTCCCTACCAGTCATCACTGAAACCTCCTCTCTTTTTGTAGACCTTACTGGACCACCCCCTCAGTCTTTCGCTGCCTATTGCCATTGAATCAATTTATAGTAGTAAGTTTCTTTTGCGCAAATAAACCTTTCACACTTCACACCAGCTGTTTGAGTTTACTTTCTGGGTCCAGCCATATGCAAATCTTGACACTTCTGCATACCATGGTTGTTAACTTACATTATATTGCCAAAAGTACTCACTCACCCATCCAAATCATCTAATTTAGGTGTTCCAATGACTTCCATGGTCATAGGTGAAGAAAACCAAGCACCTAGGCATGCAGACTGCTTCTACAAATATTTGTGAAAGAATGGGTCACTCTCAAGAGCTCAGTGAATCCCAGTGTGGTACTGTAATAGGATGCCACCTGTGCAACAAATCCAGTCTTGAAATTTCCTCACTACCAAATATCCCACAGTCAACTGTTAGTGGTATTATAACAAAGTGGAAGCAATTGGGAATGACAGCAAGTCAGCCACAAGGTGGTAGGCCATGTAAAATCACAGTGGGGTCAGTGCATGCTGAGGCGCATAGTATGCAGAGGTTGGCAACTTTCTGCAAAGTCATATGCAACAAACCTCCAAACTTCATGTGGCCTTCAGATTAGCTCAAGAACAATGCGTAGAGAGCTTCATTCAATGGGTTTCCATGCCTCCAAGCCTTACATCACCAAGCACAATGCAAGTGTCAGATGCAGCGGTGTGGAGACATGTTCTCTGGAGTGATGACTCACACTTCTACATCTGGCAATCTGATAGGTGAGTCTGCATTTGGCAGTTGCCAGGAGAACGGTTCTTGTCTGGCTTCATTGTGCCAAGTGTAAAGTTTGGTAGAGGAAGGCTCATAGGGTGGGGTTGTTTTTCAGGAGCTGGGCTCGGCCCCTTTGTTCCAGTAAAAGGAACTCTTAATGCTTCAGCATACCAAGATATTTTAGGCAATTTCATACTCTCAACTTTGTGGGAACAGTTTGGGAATGGCCCCTTCCTGTTCCAGCATAACTGTGCACCAGTATACAAAGAAAGGTCCAAAAAGGCATGGATGAGCCAGTTTGGTGTGGAAGAACTCGACTGGCCTGGGCAGATTCTCCTCTAACCTCTGACATCACATCACTGAGGCATCTTCTCCCAGAGAACAACTGCTCACTGGATATTTTCTCTTTTTTTGGACCATTCTCTGCAAACCCTAGAGTCGGTTGTGCAAGAAAATCCCAGCAGATCAGCAGTTTCTGAAATGCTCAGACCAGTTTATCTGTTGCCAGCAACCATGCTGCACACAGAGACTCAAATCATTTTTCTCTCTCTCTAAAAAGAAAGGAACTATACAAAATAGATAACTTATATGCCTGCGGTAGACTGTATAGAGGCAGTTGCAGTGAATGAATTATGTTTGTGCAGTGTTGTGTAAAGTGTCTGAGGTGTGAAGTGTCATGCATATAGTGCAATTTACAGTCCAAAATAAAAAGCAGGAGCACTGTGTGTATGTGTGTAACAGTCCTCATGTCAGAGGTGGCAATTCACAAGTCGAATAGTCTGCGAAAAAAAGCTGTTCTTCATTCTGGTGGTTCTTGATTTCACACTCTAATACCGTTGATCTGATGGCAGGAGTGCAAAGAGGCCATGTTGTGGGTGTGTTGAATCTTTTATAATGTTCTGTGCTCTTCTGATGACCCTTCAGTGATGGTAAGACAACTCCTTAGATGGTTCTGGCAGTCTTCACCAGCCTCTGAAGAGCCTTTCTGTCCTGTGTAGAGCAGTTCCCAAATGAGACTGTGAGACCGTTGATGAGAACACTCGATGGTGCCCCTGTAAAAGCTGCTAAGAATTTCAGCTGGCATGCCAAACTTCTTCAGCCTTCTCAGGAAGTACAAACACTGCTGTGTTTTTTTCACCAGGTGAGTGGTGTTGTGTGACCAGGAGAGATCGTCACTGATGTGAGTGCCCAGGAATTTGAAGTTGCTCACACTCTCCACCACTTTTCGCCCTGTATGAAGTGGTGTGTATTGCGCCCTCCTCCTCCTTGCATCAACAATCATTTCCTTAGTCTTGCTGGTATTTAAGGAAAGATTGTTGTTCTGGCACCAGGTCTGCCACCTCTCTCCTATAGCCCTCTGTAAAATACCACCAAGACCCTGCTCTATATCTAAAAATTATGAATGCATCTTTGTGTTTTCATTGTAAAATCTAGAGAAAATACATAAGTGTAAATAAATACATAAACTAAAACCCTTAATCAGAATCAGTGAACACTTCTCTGGTTGACTAAGAAAGTATGGGCAAGGGTGGAAAGCTATACATTTTGTCACGTAAACTTTTTTAAAATGTAAATTATTGCCTGGCCTATAATCCCTTTAATTAAAGCCTTCTAGCCTTTGCTCAGCTACAGCTGGCAATTATGGAGGAGTACATCCATAAATCAAATGTCATCATTCTGAACTCAAAGGGGAAGTTAAAGCAAGGCTTTGTTTAAGAGAGGTGGAGTTATTCACATGGTTAGATTTGACAGCTGCCCTTATTAGACACAGTAGCGGCGCTCTGCAGCACAGCCTGAAGCATGAAAGCAGTGAAACAGTTCTGTAGGCTTCACTCAGCACATTTCATTGCTCATTTTGCAAGGAAGATATTTTAGTCAGTGACATTTTGATTGTCAGCATTTGGCAAGTGGTGGGCTGATAATTCACGTTGGAAAGCTGACTAATTGGGTACCACGTCCAAAAGACTCTCTGTCACTGGAGGCTGGCCAGAGTTAAGATGATTTCATGCAACTGAGGAGATAATTCACTTGCAAATTTCCCTCGGCAAAGCACGAGATATGCACGTGAGGTCTCTGGCCTGGATAGCATTCCTAGTCTTAGTGCAGATCTTCATTTTCTCTCGCATTCTCGGTTTTAGTTCAAATTTCTTACTGTTTCAACATTTGCTATGAATTGGTGCAACAATGATACCAACTGGTATCCTCATTACAGACATAAAGTCTGTTGAACACAGACAGCACTGTTGCCCTGGACAGTTTAAGCTCAATCGACATAATGTAAATCTATGCAAATAAAGAGGAATCTCATGCGGCTTAACTTTCCTGTCTGCAAAAACTACGGAAACACACAAGTCTGACTGACCTCTGCTCTAGGGCAAATTCAGCACTGAGTGACTTCTTCAGTAGTAGGAACAAGTTTTCATGGGTTAAAAAAACTTGATTTTGTTGAAGCACTTCATGATCTGCTGATAGAAAATGACCCCAAAGCTGCCTGCCATTTTAAGTTTTGAACAATATCAACTGTATACTTTAACCCAATAAACACAGTTAATTGGTGATCTCATAAAGTGGTTGTGATGTACTCAATAATGGACACTTTTAGTGATACAGACTACATGAAACAGCATTAGCATTCATTTGAAGTAATGTTTCTCACCACCTAAATAATGTGAGTGCATGCTTACTTTCTTTTTACTTTATTTTTGCCCCTACCAACTCTTGTAGGAAATATATGGTCGCTTAGCTGATATATGTGTGCTGATTTCCACTGACTAATTGCTGGCTATGTTTATTTGGTGCTCGGCAGTTTTGCAAATTGGCCTGTGAAAAAACAAAACAAAACAGAGAAGATGATGCTAAATGTTCTGTAGAGCTGGATGATTACTGCTCTATAGTTGCATAAAAAAATCATCCACGATTTAAAAATTTTTGTTTCTCTTCAAATAGTTTTAGATAATTCCTTATACTTTGGTACATTAATGGCTAAAATGATGGATGATTTAAAAAAAATTGGATAACTTTATGCGTGGAAAATATCCCGTGGCACAACCTAAGACAAAACATGGGAGTGATGGAGAGGACACTATGTAAAATTCTGACAAGCTCTCAGGGGCCATTACAAACCACTTAGCATATTTATACTATGAAATATTCAAGCAGCACTTTTCCCAGCAAGCGCATAACCATTCTTAAAAGTCAAATGCAACCAAACTAAATGCAACATGTGAACATTTGGTCAATTCACTGCCTAAGATTGCAGCCTGGAAGAGATGCTTTTCCCAGAGAACTCTGGTAAAGTGGAGTCAAAGGATGTGCCGTTAAATCCCATTTTAATATTTATTAAATACCTGCCAGGATTACAATCTAAACAAGTTATATTTCAAACCAGGTGCGTGCTAAAAACAGAATTTAGTTGAGGATGCTATACAGTATTGTAGTTCTTTGATAGCCACTCTCCATATTTGCTGGATTTTGTTTGGAGAAGCCTCTCTGGTTGTCGCTTCCTGCCAATACTGGAAAGGATAGAGGTGGAAGAATTGCTTTATTCTCTGTATAAAAAGTGTCCTGGTTTTCTACCCTCATCCTGTTATTCTAATGGTGCAAGTCTGAAAGCTTCCTTCCTGTATAGGAAATGATATGCTAATGGCCTGCTCTTCACTCTTCTCCAGTCCTGTATCACAGCTGTCTGATGAGAGCATCAGCCTATAAGTGGCTGCTAATGATGGATGCTTTCAGTTTTATCAGCTGCAAGCAACTGGCATCAGTAGTCCTGGTGAAATTATCCCTTTGCTTTGGACTGAAATGATCCATCTGTCTTTGTCTTCAGACATCCAAATAAAGAGCTCTGTTAGGCCTCTTTTCATGATTTGCATATTTTTGCTGTTCCCATATAACATTTATTTAAAGCTGATGAATTCACAGTTTTAAGCTAATTGAATAGATGAGCTTCATTGGTTGAAACTATATCTAAACAACTGTTAATATTGATCCAAATAGTTGACATTAGCTATATTATCAGTGGATTCACTGACTATAACTGTGTCAAAAAAGGCCAATTTAGGGTGATATACTCCCAGAGAATTGTCACCCAACAGTTCCTCTCACTTTTGTTTTTATGGTTATCAACTTTATGGTTTTAAGTCTCTTTTTTGCTTTCAGCAACTCAGTAATCAGCGAGCAATAAGGCTTGAATACGACTGACAATTCACTTTGCTTTTGTTGCCAAGCACCAAAATAATTTTGTGTAACAGCTAAAGAGCTGGATGGTTCTCTCATGAGATTGGTGTTTACACCAAATGAAGGCTAAAAGGAGGTTGAACACTGGACTTATGTAAGATAATGGTTTGCCTAAACATGTAAATAAGCAGTCAGTACAGTAATATTCTCTTTCTTAGGGAGGTAAAGACAATTGGTGCAACATGACTTCTTCACAGCAGCAGCTGTAACTAATAAGCTACAAGGAACAATGTAAACCAGTAAGATGGGATAAAAGAAAACATCTGATCTCAACCTATGTCCACAAACAGATGCAACATGTTGGGAAATTTCACACAGATGCTCCCAACATATTACTTATGAAACTATGATAACATCTCACATACTCAGGCTCAATAGACTTTGACTGGCTCTGTTAAATCCAGATGTCTTATTCACTTACACTCACTGGCCACTCTATTGGTTACACCTTGTTGGTAACTGCTTGGACTCCCTTTTGGCTTCAGAACTGTCTTAATACTTAATAACACAAATTCAACAAAGTGCTGGAATCTGAAATTTTGGTCCATATGGATTATAGCATCTCACACTTGCTGCAGATTTGCTGGCTGCACTTCAGTGATGCAAATCTCCTGTTCCACCACATCCCAGAAGGGCTCTATTGGATTGAGATCTGGTTATTGTTACTGGATGGCTACTATTGTTGAGCACAGTGAACTCATTGTTATGTTCAAGAAACGAGGCTGAGATGGTGCATTATCCTGCTGGAAGCAGTCATCAGAAGATGGCTACACTCTGGTCATAAAGGGATGGACATGGTTAGCAACAATACCCACATAAGCTGTGGCATTTAAAGGATGTGGGCTCGGTTGGTGGTTCGATTCCCTGCTGCTCCGGGCTGCATACCAAACTATCCTTGGGCAAGACACTGAACCCCAAGTTGCTCTCCGACGCATGCGTTGGAGTGTGAATGGGTGTGAATGTTAGATAATAAGCACTTAGCTTAATTACATATGGAAGTGCTTGTATGAATTGGTGTGAATGGGTGAATGCAAACGTGTTGTATAAGTGCATTGAGTGCTCAATTAGAGTTCGCTATATAAGAACTAGTCCATTTACCATGTTCAGTTGATACTAAAGGGCCCAAAGTGTGCCAAGAAAAGATCTCCTACAATAATAGATCACCACCAGCTTGAACCATTCATCCAAGGCAAGATGCTTTCATGTTGTTTACCCTACCATCAGGTTGTTGCAGCAGAAACTGAGAATCAATGTTTTTCCAGTCTTCTGTTCACCAATTTTGGCGAGCCTTTGCAAACTGCAGCCTCAGTTTCCTGCTCTTAGCTCATGGGGATGGCACCCAGTGTGATCTTCTGCTCCTGTAACCCATCTGGTTCAAGTTTCAACATTTTGTGCATTTAGAGATGCTCCTCTGCATACCTTGGTTGTAATGAATGCCTGTTTGACTTGCTGTTGCCTTCCTATCATTTCCAACCAATCAGGCCATTATCCTCTGGACTCTGGCAATAATAAGACCTTTTCACCCAGAGAACTGCTGCTAACTGCAAGTTTGGACTCACTGCTACTAGTGTGTCCAAACTTTTGACTGGTACTGTTTATGCTATAACACACAAACATGGCCAAATATTTGAACTTTAATTTAACTTTTTTTTTCTCTGATGTGCTCATTTCAATTCAGTTTTATCCCTTTTTATTCAGACTGGCAAATGTAATGTAATCTTGTAAATAGAGTAAATATTTTTTTAAAAAAATTCTAATGTCATTTATTGTGGGGATAGTTTTCACTATATTTCTTTATCACAACCCTGAAAGAAGGAAATGTAGAATTATCACACAAACATAAAGTCAGTGTAAAATAAGTATGTAAGAAGGTTTATTTGCATAAGTGCATACAGATATGAAGCCGCTTCCTGTGAAACAGCCTTTGATGAGAGGACCTTGTTGGGGTTATAGTACATAACTAACCAGGTAATATTCCAGAGGTCCCTTTTCTTCAATTTCCGACAGGAAATTTTAATTAATTAATTAATATTTTGTATTACCCTAAATATCTGCTGTACCTCTTGTTTTAGCTTGTTGGACATTAAAACACTGGGTAATGTGAACATGCATGATTTTTTTTTAAAAAAGTAGCTTGATTAAGTCCTTAAAAGGATCCTTTCCTTATGTTGATGCTGCATCATTAACTACACAAACATTTAGCAATAAGCATCACATGTGACAGAGTGAAACAGGCCCTTCAGTCTAGCACTCTGATTAGGTTAAAGCTGAGTTTGCTTAGCTATCACATCATGTGTGAACAACCTCTTCACACATCAGGACAGAGACACATTTGCTCAAGCTTTAGTGCTTACAGTGAATAAATTAAATGTCCAGTCACAAATTTCTATCCTCAGTGCAATAAAGCTAAAACTCTTGTGATGTTGCACATATTAAAAGAAACACAAGCACGATACATCAGTTATTGTCACTTTCATGCTTTTAAAGAGGATAATCTGACCTGATCAGTTGTATTTTCTTAGTAATTTACAATTTAACAGACAATTAAGGGCAGTAGTCTATGATAAAAATTAATTTAATAATCCCTGAAGATTTGTAAGTCAATAAATTACTTTCAAAATAAACTGGTTTTCCTTTATTGGTTTGGTATTCATTTATTCATTTTGAGTTCTTTACTTATCCTTCCTTATCTTCTTTGTTAATTCCATATTCTATGGCACTAAAAAATTTTTTCTCACCATTGCAAAATCTCTGCATGAATTTCATAAATGCAGCACCTGGGTGAGCTGTGCTGGATTTCACACTATGTTGTAATGACAAGAGTCATTGCAACTGACAGCCCAGGATATTCTAACTTTATTATTCATGTGGTTTGTTAAAATCACTATGGGAACAAAGTAGCTTGATGCCTTCAACTGTGAACAGTTTCTGACCCTTAATTAATCTGTTTTTTGTTTCAAAGTTATGTGCTTGTGTTTTTTTTTAATTGTTTCATGAAGGTCATACAATACGACCTCATTTATTACTTAATTTTAATAAGCTAATGCCACAATTGCTAACACATCTTATAAAGATAAATGGAGATAATTAAATACAATATTAAGCCCTCTTTCCATTATAATGAAAGCCTGTTACAGATATATTTTTATAGTGACAGCTGCAGTCAACGCACCATTAAGCAAAATTTAGTGATGATTACTACATATACCAATATAAATGCTAAGCACACAAATACTTTTAATACTTGTGTTTTTGGAGTTTCTGGTCTCAGAATAATCTTACTGACATAAGATAAGAAAGAGGAAATTATATCAGAGCTCATATGAAAGGTTTCTGTGATCTGGTTTTAGAGCTACAGTTGTGCACCACAATAATGTTTGTCAAAAACCAAAAAAACAACAAATAAATAAATAAATTGCAATAACCTAAAACCCAGAAGCAACTGACTCGAAACATTTTACAGTCAAGGAGTTAAGAATGATTTAGTCCTGTGTGACTTATATCGAGTAGCATTTCCCTCTATGAACAAAGCTAACATGTACACAAGAAACCAGGTTACAGGAGAAATCAGATTAAAGCAGGAAATTGTGGAACACAGGGGGGAGAAAGTAAAGCTGATAAGATGAAATCCAACACACACGCACAGAGACCTGTTTCCAACATTTGAGAGGACAGTACACTGAATTTCATTTTTTGGTGACTCAATCTAACCACAATTAACTGCTACTTATCTCACTGTAACCATAACTTTGACCATACCAATAATCATTAATCTATGCCTGAAATTTAGTCATATACCTTGAGGGGATGTGTGTTTTGTCCCCATAAGGATGTAAAGTCTGCATGGACAGATGTATGTTCCCAAAACAACAGTAATGCAAGTGCATGCACAAATACACACGTGTCTTTCTTAGCTATTGCCACAAACTTAAACCTAATTCTAATCTTAGACATAAAACCAACTATTAGCCTTTCATCAGCACTTTAAAGGTCACTAAGTGCAGTGTCCTCATAAGTGTCCTCATTCCCAAGATTTAAAGCTCAAACTGGTCCCCACAAACATAACTATACAAGTACACATCCCACCTCACACACACAGAGGGCATGTGTTACACTCTGTCTCTGCACACAGCCAATTATCTGAGGGTCTTTTTCTATTCAACCAATCAGTGTCCAGCAGCAGTGTCTGCTCTGCCTTTTCTGGCTCCAGGAAGCAAAATAAAGTAGTTTACAGTGGAAGAAAACATGAAATCTAGTTCCACCTTGTGGTTGTTTTAAATATCATCACAACAGACAGAACTTTTTTTTTTCTTTGAGAAAGAAAGTGGGCACACACACACACACACACACACACACACACACACACATGGATTATGCTGCTACCACACTGATGAGTTTCTTAAGTAGGATTTATTGTACTTTATTAGATTGCATTAGTTGAAGCTATATTAACCTAATAAATTTGCAGCTGAATATAAAACAATTCTAAAATTAAAAATACTTATTTTGGCTTTAGTCTGGATTTTATAGCCTCATAGCATCACCCACTTTAATCTTTAATCATAGCTAAAAAAAATAATCCTGCATTCAAATCCAAGTTCAATCCAAGTTTGTAACTGTTATTTATTTGATGTCAAGATAGCAGTGTTGTAATTGCCTGAAATAGAACTACTTTATTACACTATTTGACCGAGAATTTGCTTTTTCAAGTTGTTAATAGTTTTCAACAGTGCAATAATGGTGCAGATCATTTAACAGAAAAATCTATAGTTGGCTGTTTAAAGTTGTGAAATGTAGAACCACAAGTAACTTTCCTCTCAAGTGATGTAATAGAAATAGGCTCACGTGACACAAAATGGGGTTACTTCAATTCAGATTTTTAAATTACACATAATGCATCTCCACCTCATCAACAATTATGTGTCCTCTGGGAAGAGAGGTTTTGTTTTAGCACAACTATTTTGGATTTATTTTCTTTCCTTGCTTCAGTGCACAGGAGAAGACGCAAGCGAGAGACCACGTGAGGGAGACGTCATTAAATTACTGCTGTTGCTGCTGATGGTGGTGGGGGGTTGCGGTGGTTGTGGTTTATTTAGCCCGCCCACCTGCCCTATAATAACTGTTCTCACCCAGCAGCAGTGACAGAGCAGGAGCCTCCTCAGAGAGGCACAACACGGCTATATCACTAAATATGGATGCCAACATTGTTGTTATGGGGATGGACAACGTTGGGAAATCAGGTAAAACACGTTTTCACTGGAGATACAAGGTTACACTTATGTCCCCTTTTTTGCACACAGTGAACTAAAGTTTGTTTCTTGTTAGCGCTGACTGTGCGCCTATTAACTCGGAGATTCATTGGAGAGTATGGCGATATTGGTAAGTGTACACGTCTACATATTTTAAATTAAATTAAATTTATTTATTTTGCTAACCTCTGTGCATTCCAGATTTTCTTGATGATCTCCTCAACATCTCCTATTCTTTTGTGTCTTGCAGAATCCATCTATAGTCATAGTTTTATGGTGGATGGGAGGGAGATCACTCTGAGTATTTGGGATTCACCTTATTCTCAGGTAAGAACTTTGATATGGTGTTACTTATTCTGGTTTGGTCCACTAATATATTATGCTGTTTCCTGTTACAATGTGTAACAATTAAAATCTAAAGTATGAGTAAAAGGGAATGTATTAGTGGCATTATCAGTTAAATGCATTAAAAGCAAAAGGAGGCTACTCCTTTCATTCTAATAATGATTTTATCACTGCCTTAAAGTGTGAAAAGCATTTGAATATTTGACAGTGTTTATATTTGTAAGATCTTAATCTGTAAGCAGTAGAAATGGACTATCACAAAAGGGGAAAAAATATCAACAAGTGTCTTTGTACAAGAGTAAAATAGTTGAGCAGATGTGCTTTGTTGCTTTCTGCCTCTGTATATCGCTGTGTATGAACTTCAGTGTCTGATTTTGCAGGATTCATCTGCAGAGTCGTCACTCTTTGAGAAGAAGGTCCGGTGGGCAGAGGGCTTTGTTCTGGTCTACAGCATCTGCGACAGGGCCAGTTTCAACACAGTTAGCAGGCTCATTCAGACTATCAAATCCACCAAGTACTGCCACAGTGCAGATAAAGCACCCATAGTGATTGTGGGTAACAAAAGGGACCTGCACCACAGACGGACAGTGACTAGCGAGGAGGGCCGGCTGCTGGCTCTCAACACAGACTGCCAGTTCTATGAGGTGTCGGCTGCTGAGAACTACCACAGCGTGCTCGTGGTGTTTCACGGCCTGGTGCACAGATTGAAGGATGCCAAGCTAACTATGAAGAAGCCTCTAAGGTTGAAGGGCATAGTGAAAACCATGTCTGCAGTGTTTGCCAGGAGACGGACTGAGTCTTTTTAGTAAAAGTGTGACAAAAGAAGAAGAGGCTCCATCGGATGGATATCTGCCAGTGAAAAATGACTTGACTGCATAACTGCCCCAAAAGAAAAAATCTCTAAAGAAGGTAGAAGCCATTATCCTTTAGAAAATATGGACACAAAACAATATCACAGAGGTTACAAATGTTTTCTGCACTTTAAGCTACACATAACTGATTAAATGGCATAAGATAGTGTCACTATTTATTCAGTCACTTGCCATTTAGCATACTATGGTGTGCAGCAAGGTATGAACTATATTTGCAGTGTGTATGTGTTGTGGCTTCAGATCCAAAGAAATTCTATGCACAAAATAAATGTGCCTTTATTTATTATGTATACGCCAAAGATCATTCCTCAAGATTAAAGTGAAAGTTTGTATTGCGGGAAAAAGTGGCTGAAAAGTGCTTAATCCTTTAATTAATTATTGGAAGTGAGGCGCAACTACTTCTATTTATTCAAGTCTAAACACTAAAAGAACAAAAGAAGATACAAAGTGTTTTTTATATTTATGTTTGGTTGTTTGGGTCAGTCCCTGAAATACACTGTTTTGTATAAAGTTTTAAAGGTTTTAAATAAAGTATGTGCAGAAAGACTTCCTGTTGTGCTTGCTTGTTTTACAGTTATTGACCCTAACCCCCCAAAAGGAGTGATGATGATGAACACAATCTCAAAACTGCCTCGCAATTTACCAGCGCATGAGCGTTTGTGTTACAGTATGATTGTGTGCAGCAACTGTCCAAGAAGAGATTTGCAGTTTCCATGTCCACATAATCACATCAACTTTCCATTTTTGCTTGATGCCACAAATTCATTGATTGCACACTGCACTGGATATACCACTTTTATGGTATAGCCAGTTATGGATTCTTGCACAAAAATATTTTACTGCAAATGTATTAAATTGACAGACCCCATAAATTATTTTAGAAAAGATCAATGGTGCCAAATACTAATGGGAAATGCTACAGCTGAACTTAAGTAATATCATACTGGAAGCCCGGATTTATCTCAAATTGAGTGTGAAAGTGTGCACGGGGTCACTATACACGTCTTATGAAACAGAATGCGAATATCTTGATGCATTAAGGAAATAAAAACACAAAAGTACAGTGGGTGGAAATTTCAAGTGATGAATGGATTCATATACTTTTCAAAAGCTTTTGTTCTGCATTAAAAATCTCTACGATGTAGTAAACAAGGGTGAAAAGGGTGAAGCCACCAAATGAGCCACCCACCATTATTTAACTTTAATATGTGGCTGACTAACGTATAAGTTGTCTGTCCCCTTGAAATAATATTGACAAAACACTTTTTGCAAAGATATAGCCTTGGCGGAGGGTAATTTGAATAATTTCAAGCTATTAAAACACATTCAAGTTTTAATTTGACCCATTCCCATAAGCCACAATCTTTATGTATGTCTTTGAAAATATAACATGATGTGAAAAATCAGTAACCCTCAAGAAGATTGAGCTTGCAGACATGTTTAGCTGCCTCCACCTGATCAACAGTCTGCCATCCTCAGGAGAGAAAAGAAATCTTGCTTAAAAACCAGAGAAGCTCTCCTATTGCAACACCATATTCTATCAAATTAGTGTGCCTGAAAAACAAGCATGGGCACCTTCAAGTAAGAGTGAACCACAAAAAATCAGGACGTAAATGAAAAAAAAAACAAACCCTGGGGGCCATCACATACCCATTGTGAAAAAAGCTCGCCTGGAGAAACGTCCTCATCTGTGCAAATATGTAGATTCTTCAGACACAGATTAGAAAACTGTTAGCATTAATTAAAATGTCCCTCAGATGCTTTTATTTAGGTGCAATTATTTGTTAGACTATGGTAAAAAGTATCCTAAGTCTGATTTAATGTATTTTTTTGCACATCTAATGAAAGAGATCATCTGCACAGATTATGCGTTAGTAGAAACAGCCTTCTTTATTTCACACCCACTCTGTTTTTCATCGATAAGCTGCACTCCACAACCAGCAGACCATTTCCCCTGAAGAAATGTTCTAATTTGTTTCCAGCCTGCTCCAGTGAACTTGGTCTCACCCCAGGAGATTAGGTATGCGTTCGCCTGCACTCGCCTTCAGCCTCACCTGTCAAGTGTCAGGAAGATGTCCGTTTTTGAGGCTATTAAGGCCGTGGCACAGGAGGGCAAATGGCAGATAGCTGGTGCTGCTCTCCCTATTTCTGTTCTTGTATATGAAGAATTTGACAGGAACAAGGCAGAGGTTAACAAAGCAAGACTGGGGCAGTCTGGGCCCCTGCAGGACCTCGTCACCGACTCTGACCCCTCAAGGACTTTACAACAGGGCTTCGACAGAACAGAAGCCTGACAAAATGTTTCAGCCGTTAGAGCAGCTTGCAGCTTTACTGGGGCTGAAATGATGTGTCTCTTGAGCAATGACACGGATCTCAGAGGGAAGTGAAACTCTAAAAAATATAAAAGTGTAGCTAAAAAGCATGAGCTGTGTAACCACTTTTCATGGCATTGACTGAGGAAATGGCTTTGGACTAATTGTAATTACAATAGTTCATTATATTTTAATGAGCCTCTTAATTCTTTGAACAGAAACAGGCTCTTTGGACACAAACATTTAGCATTTAAGCAGTTTTTGTTCCAAAAGAAAGCTGCCAAAGGGAGTTTGAAGAGCTCTTTAATGCATTTCATGTGAGCTATAAAGAGCTGGCCATACATCATGAATATGCACTTCAGGAGTGATATTCTTGGTAAATGTTACTTGTATTCTCTGTTTTACAGTATGTGTTGCATGTGTTATGCATTAATAGTACAACGTGCAGGACATGACACCTGATGCCACCCAAAACAGTACAGCTTCAACAACAATAAAAGCATGAATTGTTCTTATGAGTAAAATTATATTTTTTTTTCTTGTTCAGGGTCCTCTGGTCTTTAGATGTTAGATTTCCGCAGCTTTAAATCAATCTGTTACAAGGTTTTGGCACTAAGGTTTGGAATGCACAATCCCCATAGTTTTCAGAAGGGTTCACCAGAAGACCTCTATCTGTGGACCTAAGGATTCAGCTTGGAGAATAGATGTGGAGTAGTTTATAACAGATCCTAAGGTTGAACTATTGTGGTACAGTTAAAAGATTATCCAGCCTATTGGACTTACAGTAAGTCAATACCTCATGTCCCCAAAACTGAATCCTTTATTACCCTCCTTTTTCCATTGGTAAAATAGAAGGTGGTCCAAAGCAATGTTTACAGCTTGCATCGAAACAGAAACCAGTCGATGACCTTGGATTGATACCAGCCGCATTCAGTGTGTTTTATCAGAAATTGTGATTTACCTCATCAGGAGGCTTGTGTTTACCCCTCTGCTTCAGTGACCACTGCTGGAGCTCAAGCTACTGTGGAGCAACTACTTCAAGGTTTGAGGAAGCGTTTATTTTGCTTCTTCCGCACATCAGTGATGCTGAGCTGATGACTAAGTACTTGTATTTTACCTTCCTGTACGAAAGTTCATTATAGAAATCACATCTTAAATGTATTTTTTACTCAGAAGACTCCAGCTGTGATTGTTTACAACACCATTGTAGTAAATGGTTTTCCCAGTTGCCCAGAAGCTTGGCAGCTGATGGTCGTCGGACCCTGACACTTTGAAATGTCAAAAACTGCTTAGACTCTTGCCTTCTAGCATTTGGTTAAATAATAACTAAACCACTGAACCCTGACTGGCTGCTTGAAGTCAAAGTCACACAGCTACTTCTGGAAGAAGGAAGTGAGCATACCTTAAAAGTATGCGAGAATGGTTTGAAATTCCTTTGCAAAATAGGCAGACACCCCCACCCACCGCAAAAAAGCTGAAAATTCTAATGTAACTATTAACTAAAAATTAATTAATTAAAAAATAATTAATTATTTAGCTATGCTTGCAGGTGATCAATGCATCTCTGTCACCGTGGCTTCAAAGAAGCAGAAACTAATGTGCATCTAATCCGTGTGCTTTTATTTTTAAGTCCTTTTCACCTTTCAGAAATCCACCCAGTGCTTTTTCCAGGCTGGTTGGAGGCACGTTTTGAAGAGACATACCTGATCAATCCAGTAACACAATGTTATTTTCTTTTGCCTTATTAAATGCAAACAGGTCTTATTTCATTACTGGGAAAGTGACATGGGCTACGAGGTCAGCAAGTTCAGAGATGTGGTAAACAAAGAAATAAAATGAAACGAGAAGGTGGACCCAGTTGTAAATGTAACAAAACCCTACATGAATTCTAGGTGACAGCATCGTGCATTGAACCATTTTAATTCCTCGGAAAACAGCAACCAGTATTGGGCTGCCTGCTCTTACAGAGACAGAGAAGGTTTTAAGAGGCTTAAACTGCATTTTGACTGTTAGTTTATGGTGCTTGCAGGTTTGGGTATGTGATTTATCAGTTTGTTCTATCAATATTCATATTAATATAGAGATGAAAAAAAAAATTGTCAGCAGTTTAAAAGCCTGATTTAAAGGTGGCTAAAGAACACCGGATTGTATAACTTCCACCAGATTTTTTTCTTGTAAGAGTTTAGTGAACTCGTCTTTATAATCTCATTGAGCTGCTACTCTATTTATGTGGAATGACAAATTCAATTTACAATCTTCTCTTTTTAAAAAAATAATTCACCTGAAGCAAACCCATGACTAATTCCCCCACTACCTTCAGCTTGCTCCAGATTATGTCTCACTGGGCGTCTTTGGTAGTGTGCATAGTATTAAAAAAGTGTATACCAATATAGGCCAGTGTATAAAATAAGAGACGTTTGTGCCTGTTTTCACAGTTCTGTGTTCTGCCTTTGTAGAACAGTGTTGACTCACTGAGCAGAGCCCGAGTTTCACCTGCACTCTTGTGGCATTAAAGGCTTTGTAAACCCGACAATACCTTTTAAATTCCTAATAAAAGGTTGATACAGGGGGTCTGGAATGTATGGACTGTAAAACTAAAGTGCTCAATGAGCTTTTTTTGTTGGATATTAAATACAAAAAGAAAGTGTTAACTATTTTAAAAAAAAAAGTCAGCTATCCCTTCACTTGTGCCCTTTTGCCTTTGTTAAGCTCCCCCACAAAGATTTAAGGACCCCCTACAGTGTTCTGCTTAGCAGCTTTCCAGATAAGGTCTGGAAGTTTACACACACCTTAATTCACCCCCAGGAGTGAAAGCAGAGAAAGCAGTGAGAGTTCAAAGTTCAATGGCACTTTGTACTTTTGCATGTTAACATTTAATAGTGTTTCTCACTCCTGCCTGTTGCACACAAATGTTGTCGCTTGCACAGATGCCCGATTTTCAGGGCTTATTTGCCTATTTTCAAACTCACTCAAATAGCACAGCAGAGTTTAATTCTAATGAACCGTGCAGTTGATGTTTGATCTGTAAAATATGCTTACGAGTATAATGGGAGACAGTTACAGGACCCACTAGCCTTATCTGTCAGTATATTGACATGAACATGGTAGATAATTTATTACAGTGACAGAATGCGTCACTTCTCTCTTATCTGTGACACAAAGTAATCTTTAGACAGTCATCAGTGCATTTTGCTTTCAGCATCATAATGCATGATATCAGATTCAGTACAGGACTGTCCTGTAGCTCATAAAATGGCTCTTAGTTTGATTGAAAAGGATTTTTAATTTGCATGATTCTGCAGCTCTAGAATATATTTGCTCATTTGAGCCTTTATTAACCTCATACTCCACAAAGGCTCTTCATGTCTGGAGGACAAGGCTGATAACGCTTTGATCTAATATAAGATGGGTGATTGAGTTGAGAAAATGTTTCCTCTCACACAAGGGGTTCACGTGGAGAGGAAATGAGAGAGATTTTCACACGTGAGCCAGTAAATGAAATCAGGCATGGGGTTTGAGTGACTCATCACAGCATAATGGGTGGAGGGAGGTTGACTAGACAACGCCTGTGGTGCACAATGCCCGCTGTAACTACCCACAAGCAGTCTTCCACAGAGGCTCGCACAAAACATGGTTTGACGGCCCCATCATGATATTCCTTGAAATGAAAATTAATGAAAAAAAGACACAACAGCTCGACAGAGCAGATTTTTGGACGCCAAAATAACAGAGACAACACAAGATTTTAAATTGTAAGAGTTTATTGAAGTACACTTTGACTTTACTCTCTTTTGTGATGTTTATTTAAACATTTTATGTTTGCCAAGCACATATTCATGTTTATGTTTATGACAACATCAGAAATTGTTACCACTCAAATCTATTTTTGCATCTTTTCCCATCTACGTCAGTATCTTCCTCCCGCAGTACAAAGATGGTTGTCTGTGTTTCTAAATAAGTTCTGTGACGAACTCACCCAGTGTTAGTGGGCAAAGGCTCCAGACTATTAACAGGCTATTAGTGTGATTTTATCATTTTATGTGAAGATTTGAAATATTCTGTCTTAATCACTGACAGTGAAATTTTAGTCTTGGGAAGTAAAATCACATTACATCATGTGATCAACATCAAGATAATTTGCAGGCTTAAACAACAAGAAACAACAAGAACAACAACAGCAGCAAATCCAATTGATTATGAGTGAAAATGACCATAGTTGAGTCTATCAACATGCTTCAGTCAAATCACACCTGATTCCCTCAGTTCATATCAGAAATGTTAGTAACGGCCACAATATAAACATTAGTTTCACCTGCTTTTTGCCTGTTAACGCTCCCTTTTCTCAGTTTTCCACATTGTCTGCTTAACATACAGCACAGCATACACAGCATACTTCACACAGCATGTCCTCTCGGTATGAACACAGACTTTAACAGGGTTGGCTAACTGCCAAGCTGACTTTACTGCAGGGGTCCTGTGTTGTGTAACAGCCCTTTTGTGTGATATTCCTCTGACTTTGGCTACAAACATGGGATTTGCACAAAGTGTGTGCTGAATGTGAAGAATGCTGGTGATTATGTTTTCAAAGAATTTATCTGAGAGCTAAATCCAGGGTTATGCAGCAAGAGTGCCGGGTCAAATATTATGTAAAACTTGAGCTGCTAATGTAGAAATAATAGCAGAATATGCACCTATTTATTAATAACTCTGTGAAAGACATGTAGTCAATGAACATATGCATTAATTAAAAGAAGAATATGTAAACTCCCCACAGTAAGAACCACTGTTTTACACTAATTAGAACCCAAGTACCTTCTTGTTTTGTGGCAACAGCATAAATCACTGAAAAATGTTATAAAGACATCACTTAAAGCTGATGGTGCTTAACAACATTGAGCAGCCTTACTCACTACTCACTTAAATTCAGAACACATCAAGGAGCAGTTTTGCTGAGCAAATTAGCATAGCAAAATCATAAATGTCAAAAGCAGAAAAGGTCTAATGGATCTGGGAATCAGCAGACCCATCTGTGCCAGGAGAAATGAGCAACTCATTATTTATGATGAGAATGATCTGAAATCTGAGTGGAAAGGCACAAATTGGTTATTGGCTTTGCTATGGAAAGGGCCGGGCCAAGAAGACCTCTTCTGCTCTTTTCTGTTATGGCCACTAGGTGGCCCAACTCCGGAATTTTTCTGTCAATACTAAACCAGGGGTTGGCAACCTTTTTTTGACCCCAAAAATCTGTCTATAACATATTTGAGTCTCATAATTAATGTGAGATAGCCATTTAGGTATGAAGCCATGAACAGCTTTTTATAAGAGGTGTGTGTGTGTGTGTGTGTGTGTATATATATATATATATATATATATATATATATATATATGTATGTATGTATATATATATATATATATATATATATATATATATATATATATATATATATACATACATACACACACACACACACACACAGGGGTTGGACAATGAAACTGAAACACCTGTAATTTTAATGTGGGAGGTTTCATGGCTAAATTGGACCAGCCTGGTGGCCAATCTTCATTAATTGCACATTGCACCAGTAAGAGCAGAGTGTGAAGGTTCAATTAGCAGGGTAAGAGCACAGTTTTGCTCAAAATATTGCAATGCACACAACATTATGGGTGACATACCAGAGTTCAAAAGAGGACAAATTGTTGGTGCACGTCTTGCTGGCGCATCTGTGACCAAGACAGCAAGTCTTTGTGATGTATCAAGAGCCACGGTATCCAGGGTAATGTCAGCATACCACCAAGAAGGACGAACCACATCCCGGATTGTATCCAAAAAACATAAAACCACGGCTGCCCAAATCATGGCAGAATTAAATGTGCACCTCAACTCTCCTGTTTCCACCAAAACTGTCCATTGGGAGCTCCACAGGGTCAATACACGGCCGGGCTTCTATAGCCAAACCTTTGGTCACTCGTGCCAATGCCAAACATCGGTTTCAATGATGCAAGGAGCGCAAATCTTGGGCTGTGGACAATATGAAACATGTATTGTTCTCTGATGAGTCCACCTTTACTGTTTTCCCCACATCCGGGAGAGTTACGGTGTGGAGAAGCCCCAAAGAAGCGTACCACCCAGACTGTTGCATGCCCAGAGTGAAGCATGGGGGTGGATCAGTGATGGTTTGGGCTGCCATATCATGGCATTCCCTTGGCCCAATACTTGTGCTAGATGGGCGCGTCACTGCCAAGGACTACCGAACCATTCTGGAGGACCATGTGCATCCAGTGGTTCAAACATTGTATCCTGAAGGCGGTTCCGTGTATCAGGATGACAATGCACCAATACACACAGCAAGACTGGTGAAAGATTGGTTTGATGAACATGAAAGTGAAGTTCAACATCTCCCATGGCCTGCACCGTCACCAGATCTGAATATTACTGAGCCACTTTGGGGTGTTTTGGAGGAGCGAGTCAGGAAACGTTTTCCTCCACCAGCATCACGTAGTGACCTGGCCACTATCCTGCAAGAAGAATGGCTTAAAATCCCTCTGACCACTGTGCAGGACTTGCATATGTCATTCCCAAGACAAATTGACGCTGTATTGGCCACAAAAGGAGGCCCTACACCATACTAATAAATTATTGTGGTCTAAAACCAGGTGTTTCAGTTTCATTGTCCAACCCCTGTATGTATATGTGTGTGTGTATATATATATATATATATATATATATATATATATATATATATATATATAGTGTATATATATAATTTCAGTTGTATACATGCATCATATTTTTATTAATTCTAATGAAATTTCGAGGGTGTTAAGAGGTCCCTCAGGAGCACAAAAATTAATTTCTAATGTCAGCCACAGGAGGGCAGCTGAGTCCAAGAAACAGTCTAATCAACACTGAATTATTGTGCTCTGTTAACCCTTGTCTGCTTGTTAGTTTTAATCTTCTTGTCAGTAAGTCAAACAAACAGCTTATCAATATTTACAGGATTTCAAATGATCAAATTATGATTTTCATGAGCAGCATCAGTCAGAATGTATGCAAACGACAGCAGCACATTTACTCATGTGGCATTGTCTGTCTAAAAAAAAAAGCATTACTAACAACACAGGTTGAGTTTAAATTGCACACATCTGATTTGCTTTGCTCATTCTGAAGCAAAACAAATCAATCTGTGTGTGGCTCATTTCCCAAGTGTCAGTGCAGCAGTCCAGAGCCAGTGTGCCACACACGATGAACAATACTGGCCTGCTGACAGCAATTCACAAGGGACGGTGGAGGGTAATTGTGGAGAAATTTTTTTTCGGATTGAAACATGGTGTTGCACTTGTACATTTTCATGCACATATTCTGAGTTAGCAGTTTAGACTTAATGGCAAAGATCACCTCCAAAGAATAAGTAGAATGACATTAATGTAGTGGGTCGTAGAGCAAAGGTGTTCAGTTCGTGCAGCCTGCTTAGTCACGCTTCCCACTGACATTTTTAGCCAGAAGCAAACTGACATTCAGTTTTAGTCCTGAACTACTGGTAGAATGAGTGCAGTCAAAGGCCAGCTGATCTGCTGAGGAAGCCAGATGGACTTGACAACAGCCACTGGCTTTGGTACTAATCACAGTGAGTATTAATTAACATTTCTATTGATGTCTTCTTTACCTGGTCAGTAGTTTATGATGCTTAGGCCTTATTTCCCATGTGCCATGATGATTATTGGATACCAAAAAATTAATACCAGTGAATCTTTTTCTCGCTGTATGACAGCAGGGATATGTCCCAATTTTCTCACAACCCTGAAATTACTATTTTATTAGTTATTAAAGGGATGAGTGAAGAAGAAAAGAAGAAGAGTGCAAAGACAAAGTAATAGTAAGTAAAACAAGACTCTTAGTGATAAAAACCTAAAAGCACTGGAGAGCCATGGCTCGAAATGCAGAAAATCAATGGAGCTATTTGGTGGCAGCAGCAGAGACGAGAGGGGGAGATCTGAAGATATCTCTCAGCAAAGGGCAAGTAGATAAAAATCAAATGACTATCTTTAGCTGAGTGTTAGAGCCATTTAGGGCTAAAGAAAGCTAAATCTGTTGAGGAAATAAAGGAGTGAGCAGCACTGTTAAAAACGTCTTTTGTTTATGCAGTGTTGTACATAAACTGATCATGAATGCCAGCTGCATCCAAGGGAAGGCCATCTGAAAGCATTGCTGCTTCATAATGCTTTTAAGGATTCAGTTGTTTTCAGTTTTTACTCATGATTTATTTTAGGACTGGATGATCTGTCTTATGCAAAGTATGCTACAGGTATTAGAAGGCTTCTGCTTTTCAGCCAAAAGCAGGAATTCAGCTTTAAATATATGAACTTCACAGGGCAAAGTTGCAACAGCAATAAAATGGGTTGTTTGTCAAAGTAGTCTAAAATGACTACAATCCAAGAGGAAGCCATGCTAAGAACCTGCAACTCCCTGAAGGAATGCCTTTTCTCAAGCTTCTCTACAGACAGTCTAATAACCACTTATTAATGCCATCCTTCTGAAACTGGGTGCAATTTACCTATAGGGTGCTCACAAGATCGTTCTCAATGAATAGAAATGAATGAATGTGAAATAGGCAAAATTATTAGTTACACCTGTTTCTAGACAGAATAAAAGCCCAAATTTAATGTTAGTTCCCACAATTAGAGCATTGATTACAAGGCAGAATTTAATTGAAAAGAACACTATTATCCTCCCATTTTCTTAAAGACAAGGCAATCTTAAAATGCTAGCTTTATGCTTATGAATGTTCATTGTTTTTTTAAGGACTCGAGACAGGACATCCTCCCTCAGTTGAATCCTTTTCCAAACAGTACAGATGTTAGAAGTTCAAATCAAAAGGGGACCTTACATGCCTGTAAAAGAAGCAGTTGCTTATCATTGTTAATGGTGACTGCTCTCACTGGGCTTCTAATTTTCTGCTGCTGCATATTTCATGCATGGAATTGAAATCGCTTGTGTTGCTGTTGCATCCCGACTTACTGGAAGGTATGTTACTATGACTGAAATTCCATTACTAATTTAAATATTTAGTTGTTTCTAAGCAGGAAAAGAGTGGACTCACACTCATTCAGAAATTCTCTGCTTCTCTCATACACACACACAACACAAAGATGTGGCAACACAGCAATCTGGTGGGCCATTTAGTAGTGTCCTCATCTGAAAACAGCTTACTTGATAAGGTAGGAAATGCAAGCTGCTTTACAGATCTTCACTTTATCTATGCAGATATGGATATGCATTGATGTTCAGACGGGAATGTGATCCTACTCCAGTTATGATTTTATTTTGCTTTGTTTTGTTTTTAAACAGAAGCTATGAGGAAACATGTTAAATGAAATAAAGGGAATTATGCAGAAGGGTATGACTGAACCTAACTGAAAACACTGTTTTGCCAGTCCACAGTATATGCTAAGTTATGGCTCTTGGCTGTAATTTCACACTTTCACAATTTTAAATACTCTAGAGCTATACTTCATTTACAGGCAAACTGAGGCAAGCTCTAAAACACTCTGCTGAACTGAGCAACCATGCCAATCTAAGCTGATTTAATATTTTTAATTAAAATGATCAAATGCAGCAGCACAGTGTCACTGTCATGCATGTTTTTTGGATATTTGTTGTGTTCAGTTTTCATGTTATGTCCTCTTTTATTTTGTAAACTTTGATTCAGGTGAATTTCTATCAGGCAACTGGGATGGGATCTAACATTTCTGCAACCCTGAACTAGATAAGTGGAAGAAAATTAATGGATGGATGGATGGATGGATGGATGGATGGATGGATGGGACTACAGTGCCACCTTCTGGTGTTAGAAAAGTGCAGCCTGGCATAGCACTGACTAACTTGTTCTACCATGGATAGAACAACATAGTACAATTATCTTACTAATAATGCTGATGTTTGCAGTATGTTTTGGGCTTTTGCAAAGAGGATAATTACTTATGAGAAGCTTCAGTAAACTCAAAAAAGGTCCACCTTTTTTTTTTTATTGAAAAAGTTCAGAGTGTGAGATGTCCCTCTGGCTTTAAAGATGGAAACTCAAAACAAAGACAGAATGACCTCCTCCTCTTTCTCTCTAATGTAGCTGAAATTTAGCGATCGGTGAACACATGAGATGGTCCCGCCTCCCTAAAAATGTACACCAAGCAAATATGGATGGGGAAGTAAAGGAATCTGCTAGCAGGCTTACTTGTAAGTGACAGCATTTGGATTCTTGTGGTTATTTTTTCATGTTTGAATTGATTTGCAAAGGTCATTTTTGATTGACTTTTGGAAGTTTGCAAAAATTCAAAACTGCCATACAAAGGTACAGAAAGAGTGTGGCTAGAAGTCTCAACTTTGATTTTTAAATGTCAAAAATAAAGTTTCACTCATCCTTTTTGTGACATTGCAAGACTTCTAATAAACTCAGACATTAAGCTAACAAACCTTTTTTCCTGTTTGGTATACCTGCAGTCAAACTGCAACTGTTAGGAGTTGGTTACTAAACAAAATGCTTAACAAAGGTAAGTTTCTGTGAGATTGTATAACTTGCTGTTCTTGGACATGACATAAGGCACTGGATAGCTTTTCTGCAACAAAAAGGATTTTCCTTCTCTTGGATTTCTGCTCTGGTAAGAAGGTGCTTGCTTTTTGATGTTGTTTGGAGTTTGAGGACATAGTATTGTGGTCCTGCTTCCTGCCAGGCCTTCCATCTCAAGATCATAACCAATCTAACTAGTTAGCAAGACAGCTAGTCATTTTTTATCTAAAACAAAAAAATCAAAGGCCTATAGTGCATTTCCACCTTCAACACTCACAGCAACAGACAATTCAAATTATTAACCAAGTAAAGACAACCAAGTGATTAAGTGCTCAGCTTAATCCCATTTCAAGTAAAACAGACAATAAATGTGGGTATTGTACGAGTGTTCCTAGTCAGAGAACCACACCTCTGCTTTACTTAGACTGAAAGTTTAAAGTTCCTCACTTACACCATCCTACCCAGTGTTTAAATACAAAATGTAAAGACAACATTTTGGTTAAAAAAAAAAATGGACAGAAGAGCTGTTACAATATAGAAGACTTGGATTTTCATTTGCAAGGTCTGCTTTTCTGATAAATTGTTGCAATTATTTTGTAGAATTCTACCCCTGGTGAATGCAGCTTATGAGCAACCAAAGGTCTAAGAGCTTCCCCTTTGAACACTCTAAAACACAGTGAATAACTGCAATCACAGACATGTCAGTTTTCCATTTGCCTTCTTACCTCGTGTCTGTTTCTTTCTACATATCACCAGAAAGTATGTACTTTTTACAGGTTTGGGATTTTCACATTTTTAAGCATCTATTTTTTTTTTCTTAAAGTTGGATATCTAGGATGTTGAATCTGATAACATTTAAACCAGCTTATTTCTATATATTGATTTCCACTAGGAAAAAAAAAAAAAGTGTGTATATGTAACAGCCGTAAATTTAGCAATAGCCGCAAACTTGGGAACAGTTTTGAAATACAATGAGTGTCCTCATAATCAGGCCAGAGTGAGATTCGAAAAACAAAAAAGGGCATTTTTAATTCTTATTATCATCAAAACATTAGCTAAAAGAAGACATATAACAGCTTTATAAAAATGAGTCTGTAGCAAGTTATTATTGAACTGTTTAAAAATGCTGTAACTTTACCAAGTTTAATGCAGCAGGAAATGGTTTTTTTAAATTTGGGCATGGTTAGTGTTTTCTTATTAACCCTGATTTTATTATAGTCTGTTCTGTCATTCTGATTCACACTGCTGACTTTGTTCACCTGTGCGCACATCCATTTAGTCTGTTGTTGCACTTGCTTTCACTAATTAATGCAGGGACCTCCAGGGTAGAAGGGGTTAACACTTAACTCCCCTGAACGTAAATCACGTGTTCCCACTAAACAGAATCCAGACAGCAGCTGTATCCCCTAACACAACTGGTAAATTAGAAGAAGAAGAATCATTTCTAGGAAGAATAAATTATTCTTAATTAAATTGATGCAGTTTGCAAACTGTGCTTGAACAAACAGGAATTAGTACAGATGATGTTTGCACTAGAGCGCTGAATATATTCTGAGAACTGAAAACATGCTTTCTCCTTCCATGAATATGTACAGCTGAAAACAAACAAAACAAGAACAAAACAAAACACCAAATATAGCCTGTCATCACTGATGACCACTTTCACAGCTTTAAGATGTGAAGTGTGGATAAACAGTGCCCTAAAGAGATCGATGCTATGTGACGACAAACAAGATCAGAGGATTAGGGCTGTTCACGACACTCCCTGTCTTTACATTTAAGTTTCTTAAAGCAGCTGCTAATAAACTAGCCTTGGGAAAAGATTGCTGCTACGAGCTGCTTTTACAAAAGCTGCTTCTAAATTTGCAAGAAACACACAGGCATGCTTAAAAACACTCTGTCACTAGACTACAATAAGATACAATTTGACACATGCTCAATAATCAAGATAAGGAAATCTCAGAATGGGAAAGACCATCTGAACCAATGAGGGGAGCTAAAAGTATATTATTTTTTATGATCTTACAATGCTGTGATTGCTGCCTTCCCCACCTCTCTGTGACTAGTCCTCAAGGCTGTTGATTAGTGGTCGTGACAATTTGCATATCAACAATCATTAAACTGATCTCATGGCTCATTGTTATGCAGTGGTGCTTGTTTTAATCATCATGCAACTGTACTCTTTATAAGACTGGGGAGTTTTGCAGTCAGCCGAGGCAGATAAAGTCATATGAATGCACTAAAGCGTTTCTCCTACTGAAAATGCTGCTTCCAGTTGAACTTTCAGGGAAAAATGGAACTTCTTGGTTATTCTGTTATTGGAAAGTGTGTTATGCATTGCTTTTCTTATAGACCAATTTAAACTCTAGCATAGAAAATAAAATATGGCCTGCTTAACAGCTGTACTCTTTGAAGTTCCATCTGCATGCACGAGTCATTACACCCTCAAGAAATTACAGCAGAGAGCCTAGGGTTTTATTCATTAGCATATTATAAAATGGTGGTCCTTTATATTCATGCTTATAACTAAAAATATAATGGCGACATATGAATTTTAATGTGTGGCTATTTTTTTCCTCTCTCGACCAAAGAGTTTCAGAAAGCAGCATATACAATAACTGCATAACTACAGAACTGTTATTGGATGTGAACACAGCAGAGGCTAAGAACTGGAATCAATTCAGGCTCCTAAATGAATCCCTCAGAGCTTGTTATCATCAATATCTGTCTCCTATCTTATGCTTTTGTTGTCTGCCAACAAGTGAAGAAGAACTGATAAGCTGGCTTTCACTTGGCTTATTAAATAAAGAAAAGAAAAGAAAGAAAAACAACATAAAACAAAACAAAAAACCCCAACAATCACTCAGAGTGCAAACCTCTGTCACAGCAGCTCACTTTCTGGGCAGTAATTATAATTATTTATTGTATTTTGCATATATTCTTTTTCTTTTCTTTGCTCTTTTTAAACATACTTTTTGTAGGACAGCAAAAATTAATGCATTTTGGGGTCAACATCAAAGAAAGGCTGATGTGAAATGTAAAAGTGAGATCAGAGGTCAAATGTGACATGATTTTTAAAATCTTTATACTTACTATAAGTTGACGATACACACCACACTAAGAATCATAGTTTCTAAGTTAGTTTTTTTTTTCAATTTAAGAACAATAAATCGTTAAGGTGACCTCGAAGGCCTTGGTGGATGTAAGCCAAATTTTAATGGATTGTTAAGAAGACTCAGCTCTACACCCCTTAAAAGTTTTTATCAGAATTCATTCAAAACTTTTCGAACTATCGTGTTTACAGACAGAATGACACACACGCAGACAAACAGTACCAAAAACACAACTTCCTTGGCAGAGGTAAAAACACTAAAACTTATAATTATGCACTCTTTCACTTCTATATTGTATTATGGAAGCACATGTCATGGATCACGACTGGTAGAAGCTGTAAAAAGGTTTCTGGTATAATTTTAGTGGTTGATTTAGATGTTTTTCACATTTAATGACTTTCTTTAGGTGTGAAAATGTCTGCCGGCGTACAATGAAAAATGCAATTTCTAACCCACAGAAACAAAAAGTAAACACAGTACTAAGGTGTGTGTGGGATTTCCATTTGGTCTTAGAAAAATTTCATAGAATATCAAAAATCTGTGTCCTAACAATGTAAAATGAAATTAAATACTCTTATTTGATATTAATTATACAAGAAAAACAATGTTATCTTTTTAATCTTGTGTTTCATTTTAGTAGTCTAAATGTTTTGAGTCTAAGCTGGCATCTTAATTCTTTAAATTAGATGCATTTTCTTGGTTTTATGCTCTTTTAAGTGTTCTTTCAGTTTGCTTGTGTGTTTTTTTTTGTTGTTGTATGACATCTTAGCTCTGTTCTCTTAAAAAATCTGTGTGATGTTTAAATAAAATGCAGTGCACACTGGACTGACCCAGTCTATTTCAAGACTCTCAGATGAACTTGCAAAAGGTTTTCTGATTTCATCGAAGCCTATAGGAAAATGAGCTCTTTTGCTCTGTGATCTCAGTAAACACTTTTGTGACAACCAATGTTTGAAACTAGGTTTCCAGACAGATATTACATCTATCTCTCAAAATCTGCACTTTTCTTCACAATCTATACAACTGATCAAAAGCCAAATGTTATCAAAAGCTGGAAAAACATTTGCCCCAGAGAACTAAGGGTGGATGGTGCCTCCTTGTGTTTACTTCCTGCCTCCTCATTTTTCCACCTCTCCTTTGCTAATCCCTCTCATTCTCGGGTGTGTCAGACTGGAGTGACTGATGGGTTTTCCTGCCCCCTATTTTAGAATAGAATAGAACAGAATAGAATAGAACAGAATAGAATAGAACAGAATAGAAAGCTTTTATTGTCATCAAACAATATGATGAATAGTATGATGAAAATGTAGCAGCTGCCACAGTTCACTGCCTTTCCTTATAAAACTTAAACAAGAAAATAAGAAAAAAATACTGTACATGCTGCATATGTTGTATATTTATATGTTGCAGTCACAGTTAATCAGTTTCTTGTTTTCTGGTTCTGGCAGTAATACCTTTCCAAAGAGTCACAACTAAAGCCTTTAAAGGCAGATGTACAAAGATGCATAACCTGGCATGCAGAACACAAATCCCAAATGTTTGGGCCAGTAGTCGTTTCTCTCACCAATGTTTCTGTCCAAATGTTGTCTTTAACTCATAGTGTTCGATGCCATCTGTTAATTATTCACTCATTAATGGATCCTCATGTCTAATAATTATTCTGCATGGTTGTTTAAAAGTCAACAAATGAATTTTATAAGAGGATTTTTCTTGAGGTGGTGCCCCACAGCACTACTTCAGTATCCTATTTTATAGATGAGGACTTGTGCAACTGTTGTCAGTGATGCTGTGTCGCTGTTCTGGATAAAAAAGTGTACAAAAGTGTATAATTATGTGAAAGGCAGTGGAAACCAAATATATCCATCAAACAATTAATATTCTCAGGAATAGAAATATAGAACAGAAATAGAAATGCTGTAAAGAGATGGCGTTGCTTTTCTGGTTTGGTCATTGTGACAACTTGGCTGAATCGGTCTGTCAGAGAAGGTCCCTCACGGCCTGTAGGTGGTGGAGAGAGTGCTCAGGATTATCCCTAGTGGATAGCAGTTGGATCAGTGTCCTCTCCACTGTAACTTCAAAGCCCTGGTCCTCTTGATCAGTTTATTCAGTTTATTGGTGCTGGCTTCTGTGATGCTGCGCCCCCAGAGACTACAGCAAAGCCCACTGCATGGGCCACAACCAAGTGGCAACCTCTGGGGCTGCTTCCAACATCCTACTGAACACGCTGAAGGATCACACCTTACTCAGTAAATAGAGACAAGTCATTCCCTTCTAATATACAGCCTTGTTGTTCGCCTTCCAGTTCAGACTGATGCCACCATTGATCTCCAGGTTATTTGTAGTCCTCCACCACATCATCAACATCCTCTCCTAGATGACACAGTGGCCACCTGGCTCTTCCTTCAGAAGTCGGTCATCATCTATTTGGTCTTGGCCAAGTTCAGGAGCAGATCATTTTTCTCAGACCATTCTACAAACTCATTACGGTGCTCCATGCACCTCCTCCTGCCTATCATCTACACAGCTAACAACTGCATAATCATCAGCAAGCAGGTGAACAGAAATAGAAACAACACAGCGGAACATCCTACTGCTCACCAACATCAGACAGAACATTGTCCACTCAGAAAAAACAAACAAAAACAACCAAATAATATATATATATATATATATATATATATATATATATATATATATATATATATATATCAGGTATCTGAAAGTATCTGAAAGTCATGTCCTTAAGAAACGGGGGAAAAGTGCAGTGAAGACCTGACACAGGACCTGAAAGATGCATCTGATGCATCTGATCCTTTGGTTGATCCAGCTACTGTTCATCAAAGTCTCGTCTCAGCGGAGGCGTGGCTGTCAAGAAGCCATTCATAAGGAAAGGAAGCAGGGACAAAAGGCTGAGGTATGCCTCATCATCTTGACAGAAAAGAGAACAAAAGGCAGCCAACATCCAAATTAGAGCCTTGAATGTCCTTGAAGAAGCCTGGAGAACTGTTCCTGAAGACTACTTAAAGAAATTACTAGAAAGCTGCCTAAGAGAGTTCAGGATGTGCTGAAGAATAAAGGTGGTCACACCAAATATTGACTTTTCAAATTCATTAAAACTGTATAAACTCTGTTTTTCCTTATATAGTGTATTTCCACGTGTTTGCACATTTCCATAGATTGCTACACAAATTTCCCATTTTCCTAACAAAAGATAAAGAAATGAGAGGTGGCTGAAGACTTTTGCACAGCACTGTATTTCACCGAGTGTAAATATAAAGCCTGTATTAAGTGCCTGATTATGTATGTAAACATAAAACTGCACAAACTTCCTGAATCAAGCTTAACATGGCCTGTGTGATCACTATATGTGGCTTGATGATGCTCACAGGACTATAGGTGTGATGTTGAAATATAGCTGATTATGTATGCCAGAGCCTTTGGGTAAGATGATCTGTGAGAGGAAGAAGTGGCTCGTTGAGAATGAAAAATGAAAAATGCGTGAAATTATGGATAATGTGCCTCACACCAACACTCAGCCCCCCCCCAAGTGTTTGAAAGCAGGAGGCTAAATGGGTCTGCTGCTTTGAGAGAAGGGTTAATTCACCAACAAAAGGCACTAAACCCACAGACAGAAGTGACCATTCATTTAGGCCACTGAAATCTTCCAGACTGTAATTACCTGCATGAATTGTGACATCATGGGGGGCAATTTGCTAAATAGGAAGGTAACAATGTGGTGTCTTAAATCAAAACACATTAGCCTTTCTACCATGGAGTTGGCCTTTGTTTCTATTGCCATATCTTTATCTTGAGACATGAATTATTCAGGTAGCAACTTAATTACAGTAAAAATGATCACACATTTACAGTAAGTATGATCAATTGTTTATTTTTTACTTCAATAAAATAAATACTTCACAATTTTGATTTAAAATGTTACTACTCTATATTTACTAATAACATTAGAGTAAATACACCATATAATTTACATTGATATTATGTATATTAAATGGTACTAAAGGCCTCTGGCTGCTGTGATAGCTTTTGCTGCTTGACCTGCTTTCTAGATGCATCATAAAAGGAGGACACCTTGACCTTTATTATGAAGGGACTCTGCATTTGTGTTAAAATGTAGACCCTAAAACAGCATTATGCAGTATGTCAGTAATACAAATATATTTTTGCTTGCAGTCATTATTCTGGATATGCAGTATTTTTGCAATTCCACATTTGACCTCACTTTGTGCAGTAGCCAGTGGCCTTTTCAAAATTATTATTATTATCATTATTTTTTTCATTTATTTCTTTTGTTAGGAAAAAAAAAGATCTATTAAGCTTCACTACCAAAACGTACGCAAGAAGATCTCTTCATCCTCCATAAAGATCACCCAAGGTCATGTTTTACTTCACAAGTGGTACACTTCATTTCCACAATTTGATTCCCTTGTTCCCACATTTTGATTCATTTGCGGGTGGACGATCAGAGCGCCAAGACAACACATCAGTTTTTCCTCCCTGAAGTCAGGGTGAGAACTGTAAGGGAGCAAAAGAAAACCTGACTCCTCTCAATAAACGACGAACTGTCCTAACAACATGGCGTGTGACTACGCAAACAATCAAGACAGGTAAAACTTTGATCACATCATTAACACAACAGTTCTTACAGTCATAACTTTTAACAAGTTTTAACCCCTTGCTGTGTTTTTTATGTTCTTACTATGTTCTATGTCTCATCAGGTTTTGTTTTTATTCCATCTGTTCTTATTTGCATATGTGGTGTTTTTAACATGTTTTGTCTTAGTCTTTTTAATCATGTCTGTATTTCTATGAGCTGACTCAATATACTGCACAACAAATCAGGTCAGGGACATGCATATGCAGAACATGTTTGATTACATATAATTTGTTTAAGAAATTACTAAATTAATTCAAATGAGGGCCTCAGTACTGTTTCTTTAAGTGACGTTTTAGGAATTCATGAAAAGCATCAAGGGCAAAACTCACTAAAAAAACAAAAACAAGATGCAGGGAGAATAAAGATTGGGAGAGCAGCTCTTCAGTGCTCTTGGCAGGTTGATCTGGTGCTGTCAGCTGCAATGATAAACTCCAGCCAGAGGAAGCCCTAAGGCAACACAGACAGAAGAAGACAAACACACAGGAGGCCTTACCGAAGCAGGAGGGTCACAGTTATAGCTGCAAAAATATCCATTTGCATGCATTTCACATATTGTGACACTGACACTGGAAATATTCTTATTAATGCTAACATAATGATGATTTGAACTGTAGTGTACAATAATCAGTCATTAATCAGACAGTCTTCCATCAGTCTTTAAAAGTGGATGTTTGACTTTTTAAGCACTGAGTCTACTCCTAATTGAACAAAACTGGATTTTATTTTTTCCCCAATTTAGAGACACACAGCAAAGAAGAAAACTCCAAACATGAAAGATTTCACTAAAACCACCAGTAAAGGTATTTGATATCGTCCCAGTTTTGCGGAAAGTGATATCAAACAAAAAGTCTGTGTGCCACTTGAGACTAACAACAAGATTCTCATTTTCTAAGAAATGTTTCTACAATAGAATCGCTGTGGCAATCGCTCTGAAGTCCCTTTAGGCTGGTTTTCATTCTCGCTGATTGTCGTCAGTTTTGTGTTAATACATAAAAAGTAAATGAAATATGATATGTGTCCTCCTCGTTAGCATAGAGATTTGTGTTGGTGTATGGAACTGTAGCCGAAGGTTTATATTGTTGAATTATAATTACGTGATAATGCATTAGGTCATTTTACAGAGTAACACGAAAGTAATATAATGGGTAATGTAACAAATTACTTTCTCAGGTGAGTAATTAAGTAACATCCTGTTTTACTTTTAAGAAAAGTAAGGAGAGACGTGTAAGGCATTACTCTTTTGAATAGCAACCCCAACAATGATACATGTGAAGGTGTGCTAATTGAAGAACTGAAGTCGAACCAAAACTTTTGACTTTAAATACATTTTCTCATCTGCATATATCTGTGAGGGTCCACAGGTCCATTTCTTTGGAGTACCACCTGCTGTTTAAATGAATGTCAGTTAAAACATCCGTTCCTTGCCCAAAATTTCTCAGTCAATGCATCTTTATCTGTATATCAAGCTGTGGCCTCTTCTTGGTGCTGTTTTCCTTCATAGGGAAGCAAATGTCCTGGCAGTCATATTGCTCTTGAAGTCCCGAGGCATCCGCACTCGATTGGCCAAAACAAATCTGTAAATGGAAACCAGACACTGACACAACACATTCACACTCAGTGAAATCTGGGCCATGGTTAAAATGGTTTTCAAATATCTGACGGAGAATCGAAGCTTTCCCTCATGAATGTGTATGTATGGAGTGAGAATTGTAGAAGACGGACTGAATGTGTGCGCGTTTGCACATTTAGATATGGTGGCACACAAAAACAATGAAACAAATCTGGAAGGCCTCAATGAATGCTGACTTTGTGTATGTGCATAATTTTGTGTGTGTGTGCAAGAATGTGTATATGGGCACACACACACACACACAGAGAGACACACAAACGGCACACAAAAGAGAAAGAAGTAGGGCATGAAAAGACTCCATGTGAAAAATGAATTTATTAATATTTCAAAATAAAAGCAGGTCAGTGAGCAATTGCTGCTGATGGGAAAGTGCTCATTGAGGAACTTCATATATATTCCTCAATCTTCGGCTCACGTCTGGTTACCTCTCTTTACGCTTTATTTCACGTAAAAATACTGGACATCAATTAACTGGAGTAATATTAATACTTATTTATAATAATATATGATACTTGTACTACTATAAAATGGAAAGCTTAAATGAACCAATACAATAAGTTAACTGTGGTGACTAATTTTACACAAAATCAGGATCAACATGATATTCCTACAACCACATTAGTTAACAATAAACAGAGCAAAATCAGAAGTTTATCTAAGGAACAAGAAGGTCACCGATATCAGTGACAAACGTAGACTCAATGTTGACATGGCATTCAGCTGAGAGAGCTTATATTTGCATAGAAATATTCTTACACTACGCATAAAAGAAGTGCATACGCAAAATCACCATTGGATTTATGAAACGTGCACGCCTGCCTATTTTGATCTTACTACTGTGCATATGTTAGTGAATCAGAATCAACTGGTGCAGTTGGCAATCTGCATACTATCTGCACACTGTCATGCCCCCATTTCTCTACAGTGGTGTGAAAAAGTGTTTGCCCCCTTCCACATTTCCTGTTTTTTTGCATGTTTGTCACACTTAAGTGTTTCGGAACATCAAACCAATTTAAACAATAGTCAAGGACAACACAAGTAAACACAAAATGCAATTTGTAAATGAAGGTGTTTATTATTAAAGGTGAAAAAAAATCCAAACCATCATGGCCCTGTGTGAAAAAGTGATTGCCCCCCTTGTTAAAACATACTATAACTGTGGTTTTTCACACCTGAGTTCAATTCCTCTAGCCACACCCAGGCCTGATTATTGCCACACCTGTTCTCAATCAAGACATCACTTAAATAGGAGCTGCCTGACACAGTAAGGTCCACCAGAAGATCCTTAAAAGCTACACATCATGCCGAGATCCAAAGAAATTCAGGAACAATTGAGAAAGAAAGTAATTGAGATATATCAGTCTGGAAAGGGTTATAAAGCCATTTCCAAAGCTTTGGGAATCCAGCGAACCACAGTGAGAGCCATTATCCACAAATGGCGAAGACATGGAACAGTGGTGAACCTTCCCAGGAGTGGCCGGCCGCCCAAAATTACCCCAAGAGCGCAGCGACGACTCATCCAAGAGGTCACAAAAGACCCCACAACAATGTCCAAAGAACTGCAGGCCTCACTTGCCTCAGTTAAGATCAGCGTTCATGCCTCCACCATCAGAAAAAGACTGGGCAAAAATGGCCTGCATGGCAGAGTTCCAAGGAGAAAACCACTGCTGAGCAAAAAGAACATTAAAGCTCGTCTCAATTTTTCCAAAACACATCTTGATGATCCCCAAGACTTTTGGGAAAACATTCTGTGGACCGATGAGACAAAAGTGGAACTCTTTGGAAGGTGTGTGTCCCATTACATCTGGCGTAAAAGGAACACTGCATTTCAGAAAAAGAACATTATACCAACAGTAAAATATGGTGGTGGTAGTGTGATGGTCTGGGGCTGTTTTGCTGCGTCAGGACCTGGAAGACTTGCTGTGATAAATGGAACTATGAATTCTGCTGTCTACCAAGAGATCCTGAAGGAGAATGTCCAACCATCTGTTCATGTACTCAAGCTGAAACGAACTTGGGTTCTGCAGCAGGACAATGATCCTAAACACACCAGCAAGTCCACCACTGAATGGCTGAAGAAAAACAAAATGAAGACTTTGGAGTGGCCTAGCCAAAGTCCTGACCTGAATCCTATTGAGATGTTGTGGTATGACCTTAAAAAGGCCGTTCATGCTCGAAAACCCTCTAATGTAACTGAATTAGGACAATTCTGCAAAGATGAGTGGGCCAAAATTCCTCCAGAACGCTGTAAAAGCCTCATTGCAAGTTATCGCAAACGCTTGGTTGCAGTTGTTGCTGCTAAGGGTGGCCCAACCAGTTATTAGGTTTAGGGGGCAATCACTTTTTCACACAGGGCCATGATGGTTTGGATTTTTTTTCACCTTTAATAATAAACACCTTCATTTACAAATTGCATTTTGTGTTTACTTGTGTTGTCCTTGACTATTGTTTAAATTGGTTTGATGTTCCGAAACACTTAAGTGTGACAAACATGCAAAAAAACAGGAAATGAGGAAGGGGGCAAACACTTTTTCACACCACTGTAAATGAGGAGAAACATTTACCTCAAGATGAAGCAGAGACCATAGTGTTTCCACCAGAGTGATGACAGTTTTAAAAAAGAGAGCGAGAGAGGCTCCAGCTGAAGCAATGAATGTTCTGAATAGTGTTTCCCTTGAGACACTCACTATGGTTCAAGTAAAAAGAAAAAAAAGTTTGGACATCAAAGTTGATAAGAGAAAAAGATTAACAGACTATATGAAAAAGAAGAAAACAGGTGGAGCAGAGAGGATCCCTGCATCTATCAGACTGAGATGAAAAACTCACTGCAAAGAAAAATATTCAGTTTCTCCAGCATCCATGTGATGTGCCAAGAAATTAGACAGTAAGTGATGGCATCCATCAATGATAGAAGTCATTTTTAATGAAAGATGAGATACAGATTTTGTAGTAGCAGTAGTAGTATTATTGCTATTATTATCATTAGGATGAGTCGTAGTATTAGAAAAAGCATTCAGTTTAAAGATGTGTGTTCATGTTTTTGGAGATAGCCAGGGTTTCATAATTTGTTTGAGCATATTAGGCACTTCTAAAGTTGTTAGTAGAGTGCAAACAAATTCAGGTTTGAATTTTTTTGATGAATTACAGATTTGTGCATGAAATATTCGTTCATACAGTTTATGCACAGACTATGTATGCACTGTTTTTATCAATGAGGCACATATTGCTTGTGACAGAATGCTGCAGACTTAGAGGTGCTAATTCTCATACCTGCCACTTCCCACTTGGCTTGACTGCAAGCCACTCCAGGGCAAGCTGGAGGCCAGCACCTGATGAAGCCAACAGGACTACATCATCCTCAAAAAGCAGAGATGAGATTCTGAGGCCACCAAGGTGGAAGCTTTCTGCCACTTGGCTACACCTAGAAGTTCTGTCCATAACAGTTATGAACAGAATCATGTCACAGGGCAGCCCCCCTATGAGCAAGCATTTGGTGACTGTGGGAAGGAAAAACTCCCTGTTAACAGGAAGAAACCTCCGGCAGAACCAGGATCAGGGAGGCGCAATCCTGATGGGGCTGAGGGGAGAGACAGAACAAGAGACACACTGTGGAAATGTGGACCAAGTTCTCACTGCAGTTGTACAGAGAATGTATAGGTTGTAAAAATTGCCCAAATACCCTGTACTCCCCATAGGATACCCAGAGGGACACAGTCAAATGCCTGCTCCAGGTCACCAAAACACATATAGACTGGATGGGCAAACTAACACGCACAGCTTTGGGTGGAGCTGTTGCACAGCGAGTCCTGTTTCTCATCTACTTTAAAGAATCTCTTACCCACCCCGTGTTCACTTACCTAAAGGACTTACCAGTTCAGCCTCATGGACCTTTCAGTTTACAACATGCACCCACGCTTACCCCAGCCTCATTCACTCCTTTGGAACTCATCAGGGAGCTCATCTGCTTGCAAACTCTCCACCTTCCCAACTCCCTGAGCTCAGGAACCCAGCCTGCCCACTGATGCATACATGTACACTGTTACTCTTTAACCCTCTGCTAACCCAAGCTAACACTGTGTTTCTCTGTTCTCAGACTCTCTCCCTGACCCCCAGTGTTACATTAGCCTCCAGCACACTTATTAGCAAAGACATTCTGTCAACACATTCTGACCATCAGAGATGAAGTGAATAATGATGATTTGCTTGTATCTAATAGTGAATGGCAAGATCTTGGATATAGTAGATAGCAAACATTCACACATTTCTATTTGGCTATAATTTATCAATCAATGATAAAATAATTTATTTACATTAGACAACAGAAACAGTTTAATAATCACGCAGCTACCCGCCTAATGGGAGGCGCCAACAATGTAAACAAATATCACCCATGATCAGGGATCATATCTGACGTCTGATGATGTCAGTGGCTCAGGCAGGGTATTGTCAGTCTGTTCACCATTTTGGTCCAACCTCAACAATGAAATCCCATAAAATTACACAGGTCATTTATTTACATCAACATAAAAACCACTGAGTGGTGAATTGAATTACATTAATCATCTGGTTATAATGCAATGTTCTGCTGGAAAACCTTGGGTCCTGAGGTTCATGTGGACATAAACCACCTACCTAAAAATTGTTGTATTGTTGATTGTTCCTCTATAGCGACCTGCTGCTTAATATATGCACCTTTTCTACTGTAACTGATGCTAGTGCTCAAACTATTCAATTTCAATTCAATTCAATTCTATTTGTAAAGCACCAAATCACAACAAACAGTCTCCTCAACATAGAAACATATTTCCACCATTAAAAAAACTTGTGGCAGCACAAGCATTTTGCTGGACCTGAAGTTGGAGCCATTGTTATCAGTGGCTTTGGTAGGACCTGCAGCAAGAAACTGATTAGAGCATTATCCCAATTTTTCCTCAATAATGCTATACAAAGTTCGCTTTTTAAACATTGAAAAATAGGCAGAATGTTCAAAAATTTACGAGGCAGAATTGGTTACATACCAGCACCAAAACTGGCACCAAGCCAGTGGAAGTGGAAGAGTTGTCTTTTCTAAGGACTTTCTCGAAATTTTTGGATGGTTGAAACCCAGTACAGACATTTATTAATAATTCAACCTTTAGTGTGAATTGTAACAATTTTGATAATGTCAGAGCTTTTCTTCCTGGTTCCATCATCATGTCAAAATACTCACAAAATTATGCTAAAAATATTTTTGGGATACTTGTCATGGGCTGCTGACGCTAAATGTCAAAAAAAGAAAAACTTCTGATGTAACTGAACTTATACACTGCCTGGCCAAAAAAAAAGTCACCACCAAAAAAAGGTCACACACTAATATTTCGTTGGACCGCCTTTAGCTTATATTACAGCATGCATTCGCTGTGGCATTGTTTTGATAAGCTTCTGCAATGTCACAAGATTTATTTCCATCCAGTGTTAGATTAATTTTTCACCAAGATCTTGCAGTGATGATGGCAGCTTCTGACCACTGCGCAAAACCTTCTCCAACACATCCCAGAGTTTCTCAGTGGGGTTGATGTCTGGACTCAGACTTTTTCACAATTTGAGCCCGATGAATCCTGGCATTGTCATCTTAGAATATGCCCGTGCCATCAGGGAAATCAAAAATCCATTGATGGAATAACCTGGTCATTCAGTACATTCAGGTAGTCAGCTGACCTCATTCTTTGAGCACATAATGTTGCTGAACATTATGGTCTAGACCTGACCAACTGCAGCAACCCCAGATCATAGCACTGCCCCCACAGGCTTGTACAGTAGGCACTAGGCATCACTTCACCTGCCTCTCTTCTTAGCCTGATGCACCCATCACTCTGGAACAGGGTAAATCTGGACTCATCAAACCACATGACCTTCTTCCATCGCTCCAGAGTCCAATCTATATGCTCCCTAGCAAATTCAAGCCTTTTTTTCCCATTAGCCTCACTGATTAGTGGTTTTCTTAAGGCTACACAGCTGTTCAGTCCCAATCCCTTGAGTTCCCTTTGTATTGTGCGTGTGGAAATGCTCTTACTTTCACTATTAAACATAGCCCTGAGTGCTACTGTTGTTTTTCTTCGATTTGATTTCAGCAAACGTTTAAGTGATCGCTGATCATGATCATTCAGGATTTTTTTCTGGCCACATTTCTTCCTCAAAGACGATGGGTCCCCACTATCCTTCCAGTTTTTAATAATGCATTGGACAGTTCTTAACCCAATTTTAGTACTTTCTGCAATCTGCTTAGATGTTTTCTCTGCTTGATGCATGCCAATGATTTGACACTTCTCAAACACACTGACATCTTTTCCACAACCACGCGATATGTCTTTCAACATGGTTGTTTAAGAAATGAGAAGCAACTCATTGCACCAGTTGGGGTTAAATAACTTGTTGCCCAGCTGAAAGATAATCACCCATACAGTAATTATCCAATAGGAGGCTCGTACCTATTTGCTTAGTTAAATCCAGGTGGTTTTTTAGCCAGACAGTGTATTTGTACTGTAATTTAATACAGCCGAAAATTTTACTTTAACTGTGCACAGAGGTGTGCTATAACATTGAACTCTCTGTCTGCAGTGACTAAGCAAGCCTGAAAAGGAGATAAGAATTTGTTAAGCCCATAAACCTTTAATGTTCAGCTTTCTGTCTCACAGGCAAATACTAAGACTTACAGGTGTTAATATTACCAGTGTCCTAATATCACATATTAAATGTTAGACATTTAATACCAACACTTAAATATTTCACTCTACAAAATATACACTGTATTGAGAAACAGACAAAATTATGTCGAAAATTGTTGCTGTCCTGTTTCCCTGCTGTGTCCCCTGCTCTAGCCTGCAGACTGGAGTGGGGTTCTTTCAGTCCAAACCCCAGTTAGCTCCACTGTCTCTCACAACCTGCTTAAAATAGCTCAAGTCTGGACTGGACAACACAAAGAGGTTTCCTCTGGAGGCCCTGTCCCATTTCAAAGCAGTATAAAAGAATGTTTGTCTCCAAACCAACTGTGGTACATCAAACAAAAGAAAATGATCACGCAGAGAAAGACAACAGTTACCTGTATGTCCAAAAAGGCTGGGATGTGGGCTATAAAAAGAATCTGCTATTATTATGGAGAGATGGGCAGATACTCTGGGCATCCGGAGCATACAGGTTCTTAGAAATGATGTTTTTACTCTGAATACTGAGCAGCCCAAAAGTGATGCAGTAGCCTACATCAACATTTAGCAATGCACTACTGTTATTGTAAGTATTCAAGATCCTTAATGACCCACCTGTCTTTTTGGGTCCTACTTTTGAAATACAATTAACAGGAACACAATGAAATTTTTAGCGTCACAAAATTCACTCAATATACACAACACAGAGAATACAAAGTGACACTGATGGGTCTAGATATGAGATCTTGTTGGGCTCCCACATGATGTCAAACACACAATTCAATTCAATTCAATTCAATTCAATTCAATTCATTCAATTCAATTCATTCAATTCAATTCAATTCATTTATTTATTCATTCAATTCAATTCAATTCAATTCAATTCAATTCAATTCAATTCAATTCAATTCAATTCAATTCAATTCAATTCAATTCAATTCAATTCAATTCAATTCAATTCAATTCAATTCAATTCAATTCAATTAATTGCACCAAATCACAACAAACAGTCGCCCCAAGGCGCTTTGTATTGTGGGTAAAGACCCTTCAATAACACAGAGAAAACCCAACAGTCAAAACGACCCCCTATGAGCAAGCACTTGGCGACTGGGGGAAGGAAAAACTCCCTTTTAACAGGAAGAATCCTCCAGCAGAACCAGGCTCAGGGAGGGGCAGTCATCTGCTGCGACCGGTTGGGGCTGAGGGGAGAGAGACAGGACAAAAGACATGCTGTGGAAGAGAGGCAGAGATTAATAATAATGATTAAATACAGAGTGAAGTGGGGGTTTTTTTTACCATGGCTTTTCTTATTCTGGGTGACATTCACATTCCTGGGTCTGAAAATATATTTACACCTCATATAAAAGACCAAAATAGAACTTGCTCAGTGAATGTTATTATGAATATGCATGTGTATGTATGTGTGACTTGTCACTCCCACCACTTTACAAACAGACAACACACACACACACACACACACACACACACACACACACACACACACACACACACACACACACACACACACACACACAAAGGACATTTGGAGAGCAAAACAACTTCAGCATGTGACATGAGGAAATGACATTGAAATATGGCAAGGGGAGCACGGTGGGAGGGGGGGTCATGCTGTGTTTTAATGTATTTGTATCTGCGAGACCTCGTCAGTGAGGTGTGTTTGAGAAAATGCTCAATCCCATGTATTCCTTCCAGGAAGATGAGCATGAAAACTCCAATTCAAACTCCACTGTTGCATGTTTGAGCATGTAAGGGACTGTGCTGCTGGGAAAGAGGGACCCCCTGGCTTAAAATACGAGCATGTGATAATGGGGCTCTGGTTATGTAACCAAAAGCAGTGTGTGTGTTTGTGTGTGCGCGGCAGGGGCTGGTATTCGATGGGGGCTTGAAAGGAACAAGCAGGGGTTTCTTCTTCACAGTGCGTGAAGGAATGCCCATAAATCCACAGACATTAGAATTGAGTCCAGCCCTGCTGACATATAGTAAATTGCTGCCCTACCCTATCACTGTTTTCACACTTAAGGCTCTAAATCACATTTTCATTTTAAGCTACACACAACACAAAGATCCAATCTGATAAAGGATTAAACCTGTGGTGACTCATAAAAACCTTTCAGCTCTCTAAAGCCAGAGATGAACGTGACAGAGTGTTTCACTTTCTTTTTAATGATTCACAAGAATTCATGACACAGATATTATGTAATATCTGTGTGGCTAAAGGTGGATTTCTTTCACACTTTACTGACCCTCAAACACAGACCTTGGTTGTGCTTAAACTGCTGAACAGTGTTGTGGTGTCGAAATGATTTTTAACCTACTAAATGTAACATGTTTGTCTGATAACAGAACTCCAAATAAAATTTGTCAAGGTTAATATTGTAATTCCCAGTTGGACATGCAGTGTTATCTCACTCATGTCTAAACCCAGACACAATGACAAAGTGTGTCTGATTAGCTTAGCTGCCCTGTCACCAGTGTTGGGGTCATTACTCAATACAGTAATGTGTCACACATTACTTAAATCTTGTGAATTATAGCTGAAAGGCTGCATTTCCATCACATGTTAATAGTTTGATTTAAAATTCACTGTTGTGGAGTAAAAAAAAGGCAAAGTTCCAAAAAATGTAATGTTTTGTAATCATTTATGTACCCTTGAGAGCTATATAAGTGATATAGCCTTTAAAATGTGCATTTCACAATAAATGTTACTCACAAGGCTTAGTTTTTGACTTTTTAAAGTCAATAAGTAACATTAGCTCATTAAACTTTAGATACAATAGTGCTTTTGAAACATTTGTTTCATAATACCCTATATGTACATTTATTGAAGCTTTGCCCAGATCTGGCTCTTATATTGCACAGCGCTGAACTGTGGGAAGTAACAGAGCCAGGGAGCCTGACCATCCTGTGCTCCTTCATTCACACGTTTCACAGATTTTAGCTCTGGTTTAAAGTTCATCAAGTTCACACTTTCTGTTCAGCTCAGCTCGTGCAGTGCAGAATCACTGCCAGAGACTGCATGTAAGGAAGGAGGTGCAGGCAATTTTCCTGTCACTATGTGAATGCCATGTCATGACTGCCAAGCAGATCCTGTGGCTGAATCCACAATAGATGGTTTAGGTAAAGTGCAGTTTTGCTCAGCCAAGAAGATTTTTTTTTTTTTGCATATACAGTGAGAGAAGCAAAGTGAACATGTTGCATGTGTGAGAGTCATAAACCTCCAGTGCTTACAACTACTTAAAGTATAGCTGATAAAGTAGCTATAGCAGTTGCAAGTTGAAGCTCTTACCATATTCATCTTAACTGTACTGTACATGCAGGGCAGCCCCTACACCTACTTCTACAATGGAAGCAATCAAGCCAGGATTTATTGGGGACCTCCAGCATGCCTGCGTTCTTAAGTAAAAACCAAAACAGCAGAAAGAACAGAAAAGAAAAAGAAAACAATGCCCCACAGTGTCAGCTGCTGCACAACTGTTAAAGTGCTGCTGCCTCCTTTCACTGCATTTGTGTTTGTTCATTTCATGCTCTTATTATGACATCTTGTACAGTTGAGTAGATTTCCATACAGTTTTGACCACATCAGCTACACAATAAACCTCTCTCATAACAGCCATTTGAATATGAAATACTAGATAAACACGTGTTATTAATCACCTTAATTAAGGCTCTGTTCCTAAATGAGACACCCACTTTTTGTACCAAAATAGCTACTGAGAAGCAGGTCTATAGAGATTCAACTGCTGGCATGCAAATTTATGTTTCATTATTGTTCACCTCAGAATGACTTGTCAGTTAACTGTACAATTACTTTTGAGCCCTTCCATACTGCAGTTTGTTCTCTTGTATTAAAGCTGGAAGTCTGCACTTAAACCACATATTAATTGTTTGATTTAAAACAATTAATAAAGTTTTATCTAATCTCGTCTAATCTAAATCCACTGTGGTGGTGTACAGAGGCAAAATTTCAAATATTGATTCACTGTCCAAAAATATATGCATTTATTTCTTCTTGCATAAAGTAGTCTGTATACAACAGACTACTTTAACTGACATGGCCAAACTGTATGAATATCTGCTCAACTGTACAAGATGTCATAATAAGAACATGAAATGGACATTTAGTACTTTACTACCACACCATTTACACATAGCCTTAATATATAAGTACCAAGTATGTTGGTGGGAACTGCCAGCAACAGGATCAGATCCCCCAGGACACCATCCATCATCTCATTAGAAGCATACCCCAACATTGTTAGGCATGCATGCAACCACGTGGGGGCCATACAAAGCGCTGAGTACCATTTTGAGTCGCTGCAATGAAATTTTGGCAAAATAGACTAGCCTTCCATATGATTTATTCACTTTGATTTTCGGGGTATCTTTGAACTCAGCCTCTGTTGATAATTTTTATTTTCATCAAACGATGTGGCATGCTTTATTCCTAACATATTACCCATTCCATAACAGCATAGATATCCAGCATGGGTCTTATTTCCCATTGAGATCTGATGTGTTTTTAATGTGTTCCTTTAATTTTTTGGAGCAGTGTATATTGGGCAGGTGAACAGGCTGGAACAATACTCAGATAAGTCCCTTTCAGGTAAGCTACCAAACTGGAAACAGTGTCTCTTCTTTCTTCAGAGCCTTGCAGGCTGGGGCAATATTCAGGTGAGTTTCTTTGGGCAAGTAATCAAACAGGTGACAAACTTCTAAATTCCTTCTTCGAGGCTGAGTTCCAGGGCTCAGAGCTTTGGGTTGGTAAGCAGTAATAAGCAGGCAGAGTGAGAGTGAGTCAGACTGGTTCACAAGTAAGCAGGCTAGTCAACAAGTTTCCTACAAGGAAGGAGGAGAAGGCAGGTAAATACAAACCTGATGAAATTGGAGCACACAGGTAAACTTAAACACTAACTGGGTTTTAGCACTGCACTGACTGAAGATAGACAAGGAGGAACCATGATACCTGTGTTGGGCAGCCTTGCTTTCAGAAGTAGTTTTTCATTACATAACTATGTTACTGTGCTACCCACTGAGAAAAGTAACTTACCAAAAATAAATATCTCTTTGCATTTAGCTTGTGCTTAATGTAAATTTATGTCAGAGTGCTTGAATCTTATCAAACTTCCTAGAGCAGTGGAATTGATGGCATTACCTTCAATAAATAACAGGCAACAAGCTGCTTAATTTCTTTCTGAGTGACAGTGGTTTCTGAGTTGTAGCATCTTAAAGGGCCTCACCAACAGTGCTGCTATGGTGCTGTGCTGAGGTTGGAGGTGCTTGCTTCAAAATTCTTTGAAAAAGATTTCTTTAGCAGCGAACATAGAGTTGCACAACAAATAAATAAATAATTGCAAACACATCCACTGACACAACATCGGGACTGGACACATTCCATTAGGCAGCTGCATGTCAAGGAGTCAGAGGAAAACAAAAACACTGCAAACGCTTCAGCAATTTTCTCTTTTGTCACAAAGATTTACTGTTTTTCACTAATAGAATGACATTCTTTTAGTAAGTAACTACATACAGGAGAACTTTAGTTTACATTTTTATGCTTCTTTCCCATTTTTTGCCACGTCCAAGTTTGACTCTGATTCAGTTCATTGATCTATTGATATAGGCAAGTAAGAGACACAAAACAAGTTGCTTAAAACTCAAAACAAAGAAGTCCATTCTGCAACGGAAATAAGACCTTCTAAACCACAGTGCTTTTACATTGCACCTCAACAATGGTACACTTAAAGTGTGGGAATGCAAAATCCAAAAGGGTTTAGACTTCCTGTTCCTCTCTTTAGTCACTACGCAAATACCAAAGCAGCAGCTGCTGCAAAGGGTTTAGAAACCAGGATGCTTCCACCACACATCCGTTTAGGATTCATGTTTTACTCAATGTTTCGTTTTGTGGCACTGACTTCAGGGTCATTTAGTCTCTCCTTTGGCTATGACGTATTCTGGTTCTGTAAAGTTGTAAAGAACATCTTTTTACATTTTCATTCAAAACAAAGATACAAAAAAATCCCAAAACAAAATTCAATTCAATTCAATTTTATTTATATAGCGCCAAATCACAACAAACAGTCGCCTCAAGGTGCTTTGTATTGTGGGTAAAGACCCTACAATAACACAGAGAAAACCCAACAGTCAAAACGACCCCTATGAGCAAGCACTTGGCGATGGAGGGAAGGAAAAACTCCCTTTTAACGGGAAGAAACCTCCAGCAGAACCAGGCTCAGGGAGGGACAGTCATCTGCTGTGACCGGTTGGGGCTGAGTGGAGAGAGACAGGACAAAAGACATGCTGTGGAAGAGAGCCAGAGATTAATAACAATGATTAAATACAGAGTGAAGTATAAACAAGTAAATAAAGGTGAATGAGAAGAAACAGTGCATTATGGGAACCCCCCTCAGCAGCCTAGGCCTATAGCAGCATTGCTAAGGGGGTGGCTCAGGGTCATCTGATCCAGCCCTAACTATAAGCTTGATCAAAAAGGAAGGTTTTAAGCCTAATCTTAAAAACAGAGAGGGTGTCTGTCTCCTGAATCCAAGCTGGGAGCTGGTTGCACAGAAGAGGGGCCTGAAAGCTGAAGGCTCTGCCTCCCATTCTACTTTTAAGTATCCTAGGAACCACAAGTAAGCCAGCAGTCTGAGAGCAAAGTGCTCTATTGGGGTGATATAGTACTATGAGGTCTTTGAGATAAGATGGGGCCTGATTATTCAAGACCTTGTATGTTAGGAGAATGATTTTAAATTCTACTCTAGATTTAACAGGGAGCCAATGAAGAGAAGCCAATATGGGAGAAATATGCTCTCTCTTTCTAGTCCCTGTCAGTACTCTAGCTGCAGCATTTTGGATCAGCTGAAGGCTTTTCAGGGAGCTTTTAGGAAAGCCTGATAATAATGAATTACAGTAGTCCAGCCTAGAAGTAATAAATGCATGGATTAGCTTTTCAGCATCAGTCTGAGAAAGGATGTTTCTAATTTTAGAAATATTGCGCAAATGTAAAAAAGCTGTCCTACATATTTGTTTAAATAAAACACTGGCATATCTTGGATATGTTGACATCCTGGTAATATATTTACTACATCAATAATTACAGCTTAGCTGGAATGTATGTTTAACTTTATTTAAATAAATTATCACCAGTTTATAATGAGCATGGTTATCCCAATAATTTTTAAGGTTTTATTGTGTGTATGGTCAGAATGACGAAGCAACCATGGAAAGAAATGAGGGAGTTATATCATTTTAAATGTTTTTACAGTCCAAAGCAGACAAGCAGGCAGACTTACTTTCATTCTTAATACAAAAAAAATTTACGTTTAATAGGAAGTCTCCTTATGTAAAGTAGTGGATTTTGTAGTGGATACTGTCCAAATAGAGACATGGCCAAACAATGCCAGACAATGTCTGGCAGCAGCAACAATCCCATAATTTCTCCAGAAATTGCATAATCTAGTTTTTAATGACATAAATATACACTACCAGTAAAAGTTTCGACACGCTCACCCAATCATATGAATGAGCGTGTCCAAACTTTTTACTGGTACTGTACATCAAGCTAATCTTTTCTTTTCTTTAATGTTTAATTCTATTTTTGACGACAAAACAGGCAAATGTTTTTATTTCTTAAATGAAAAGTTCTTTGAGTAATTAACAGATATTATCATAACAGCACAGGTTTTCTGTTTTTTCCTCTGATTTATTATTCCTCAATCCCTTCCTTTTACTTTGAGATGGTTCAGTTCACTGTGTTGGCTTCCAGAGTAGCTGTTATAAATCGTGTCTCTCTTCCAAACACACTGGAGACTAATAATACATGCTGGTTCTGTAAAAATGCTGCAGAAAGCACATACAATGAAGACAGAGTGCCAGAAGCTACATCAACACCAACTTTTAGCATAAGAAAATAGATTGTAAAAGTTCTCTGGGTGCAAATAATACTGAGGTCTAGGCTAGAGTTTTCAACTACTTATTTGATTACAAAAGCAGCGACGGTGTCAACACACGTCTAAGGCTAGCGAGACTCTGCTTTGATTTATAGCGTTTGGGTTAACAATGAGGTGTAAGTGATTCATGACTACAGGATAATTGTGCTTGTGTTTTCTGAAGTTATTTGAAAAACATTCCTTACATAACTGCCAGCCCTCAAAGAGACATAAGCTCTTCCATGTCAGGGTTTTTGGGCAGAGAGACAAATTCCCACTAAAATTTGACGCATTTCCTTTTCAGTTTCATTTTTTACAGAATCTGTTTTGTTTTTTTTGTTTTTTACCACACAACGCATAAACAGACTGTGAAAAAGTATTTGCCCCCTTCCTAATTCCTGAGTTTTTTGCACATTTCAAGAGGGACTTGCAGTAGAGCCACTGTTCCTTCACATCAAAAGGAGCCAGTTGATGTGTTTCAGGAATCTGACAGTTTGACTCAATTCAGTTTTCAATTCAATTTTATTTATATAGCGCCAAATCACAACAAACAGTCGCCTCAAGGCGCGTTATATTGTAGGTAAAGACCCTACAACAATTACAGAGAAAACCCAACAGTCAAAACGACCCCCTATGAGCAAGCATTTGGTGACAGTGGGAAGGAAAAACTCCCTTTTAACAGGACGAAACCTCCAGCAGAACCAGGCTCAGGGAGGGGCAGTTATCGACTGCGATAGGTTAGGGCTGAGGGTAGAGATAGGACAAGACACATGCTGTGGAAGAGAGACAGAGGTTAATAATAACAAATTATTAAATGCAGAGTGGAATATAAACAGAGTAAAAGAGGTGAATGAAAAGAAAAACTCAATGCATCATATGAACCTCCCAGCAGCCTAGACCTATTACAGCATGACTAAGGGGTGGTTCAAGGAAAGTTTTAATCTTAGCCTAATCTTAAAAATACAGAGATTATCAATCTCCTGAATCCAAATTGGGAGCTGATTCCATAGAAGAAGGGCCTGAAAGCTAAAGGCTCTGCCTCCTAGTCTACTCTTCCTAGGAACCACAAGTAATCCAGCCATCTGAGTGTGAAGTGCTCTATTGGGGTGATATTGTGTGGTCTTTAAGATAAGATGAGGCCTGATTATTCAAGACCTTTTATGTGAGGAAAATAATTTTAAATTCTATTCTAGATTTACCAGGGAGCCAGTGAAGAGAAGCCAATATGAGAGAAATATGCTCTCTCTTTCTAGTCCCTGTCAGTACTCTGGCTGCAGCTTTTTTTTTTATCAGCTGAAGGCTTTTCAGGGAGCTTTTAGGACAAACTGATAATAATAAATTACAATAATCCAGGAAGTAATAAATGCCTGAATTTTCTCACAGTGTTAGTGGAGGCCAAGGTAATGCCATCCAGAGTAAGTATCTGGTTAGACACCATGTTTCTAAGATTTGTGGGGCCAAGCACAAGAACTTCAGTTTTACCTGAATTTAGAAGCAGAAAATTAGAGGTCATTCAGGCCTTACTGTCTTTAAGACATTCCTGCAGTTCAACTAATTGATGTGTGTCACCTGGCTTCATGGATAGATAAAGCTGAGTATCGTCTGCATAACAATGAAACTGATACAATGCTTTCTAATAATACTGCCTAAGGGAAACACATATAGTGTAAATAAAATTGTTACTGGCACAGAACCCTATAGAACGTCATAATTAACCTTAGTGTGTGAAGGAGACTCCCCATTTACATGAACAAAGTTCAGATAAATATGATTCAAACCACTGCAGTGCAGTACCTTTAATACCTATGGCATGCTCTAACTTCTGTAATAAAATTATATGGTCAGCAGTATCAAAAGCTGCACCGAGGTCTAACAGGACAAGCACAGAGATGAGTCCACTGTCAGAGGCTATAAGACGATCATTTGTAACCTTCACTAATGCTGTTTCTGTACTGTGGTGAATTAAGAAACCTGACTGAAACTCCTCAAATAAACCATTCCTCTGCAGATGATCAGGCAGCTGTTTTACAACTACTCTTTCAAGAATTTTTGAGAGAAAAGGAAGGTTGGAGATTGGCCTATAATTAGCTAAAACAGCTGGGTCAAGTGATGGCTTTTTAAGTAGCGGTTTAATTACTGCCACCTTCAACGCCTGTGGTACATAGCCAGCTAATAAGGATGCCTCCTGGGCACCTCCCAGGTGAGGTGTTTCTGGCATGTCCCACCAGAAAGAGGGCTCAGGGCAGGACTCACTGGAGAGATTATATCTCTCCGATGGTTTGGGAACAACTTAATGTCTCCCCGGATGAGCTGGAACAGGTGACTAGGGTGAGGGAAGTCTGAGCTTCTCTGCTAAGACTGCTGTCCCTGTGACAATGAACCTGGATAAGTGGCAGAAAATGTATGTGAAATGTCTACATGTTTCTACCTGATGAGACATTTGATAACACATCGCGTGTATTATCAAATGATGAAATTACTGTCTGATCCCTACTCTTATTTTTCATGCAGCCATCGGGCCAAGATGATTTTGAGCAGAATTTATAATCTATTAGATGGATTGACATGAATATTGATTGAGACATTCATAACCCCTTTAAATGGACTATGGTAACAGACCTTAATCCTTCACTCAGTGCTATATATATTAAATATAAAGCACCTTGAGGCTAATGTTGTTATTTATTGGTGCTATATGAAATGAACTGAATCGAATTAAATTGAATTGAACTGAACTGTGCTGACTAATGATCATGGTAAATATACCTGCTAAATCTTACAATGTTCACATTGTGAGTGCAAGCATGATACAGTAGTTGTCCGACATTAACGTTCATACTCAGAGTCTGTCTATAGAAGCCTAAAATCAGGCCTTAGTTGCTTAAATTAGGAGAACTGGGTAAAACATGTTATCACTTTGGACAATGTTACTTATACATATTTGGAAAGTTTGTCCTCACAGTTATAGTTATGCAGGTGTGCTGTATTTCGAAGTGAAATACGGGTGGATCCACACTGGTTCTGGTGGTCAATAAAATATTCTAGTTATGGCAAACATTCACAGCAGCACAGCACAAAAACAAGGACACTGAGAGTTGTGGGAATTATGAGCTTATGCACAGCACAGTAAAAAGAGATGTAGGCTTAGGGAGGGGAGGATATTAGCTTCCCTGCTGAGACAAGAATAAGGTTACAACACTTAGCAGCAAGGAAGTAAGAGTCGTTGAAGTCAGAGCGGGGATCAGAAGTGAAGGGTATCTGTGCTCAGGTTGTGGGGCATAAACAGTCTACCTGGTCATCGTTCACAAGGTGACCTCTTAGGAGCAATGCACATATGGGAGCAATTGAGGCTCATAGATGCTTGAAGTGTCTCACCCACAATGACCTTTTTATACAGAGAAGATATGGAAGAAAAGGAACAGTAAAAAAACTGCTAACTAGTTTTATCAAAGAAAACACCTTGAAGTCTGTACACACGTCTAGTCTAACCATGAAGAGGTCTTCATTGGTTGCTTTATTATATAGCTCCCCGGACTCAGTGGGAGTGCATAGTGTACACACAGCACTTAATGGCACACACTAAGTTTATTTATGATGCTGGTTAGATTTTCCCTGACTTGCTCTGCCGTCATGCAAACACAGGCAACAATAAACCTCAAAAGGCAACTTTGAAATGTTTAGTAATAAATATCAAGTAAAAAAAAGTTTTTGATCACAACTTTACTTTGTTTTCAAAAACAAATAAGGGACAGTTTTAAATAGCTCTGTTTAGCATTATTATCACTTGGACCTTTAGATCCATCTATTGACTTTGAAGGAGGGGTCAGAGGTCAAATGTGATATGATATTTTATCTTTATATGGCACTTTCTATATGTTGACAATACACACCACACTTGTAAGAATCGTAAGTTATAATGCTTTTTGTCAATTTTTGACTAATAAATCATTAAGCTGACCTTGAATTTTAATGGCTTGTTAACATGACCCCACTCTGCACCTCTACAGAGTTTTATCAGAATTCTGTCAAAACTTTTCTAGCCATCGTGTTTGTGGACAGAATGACACGCCCACATGCACGCAAACACTACTAAATCATAGCATCTTTGGTGGAGGTAATAATTTGATTCTCTGGATATTTCCCAAACATTTCACAGGGTGTAGGTACTGCAGATGAAGCTAAATGTATGGTATACTGCAGTATAGTGGACATTTATTGCTTAGATTAAACTAGCTGTTAAAGAAGCCTGTCATATATTAATTTACAAACTGCATTAATAATCTCAGCTGTCATGTAAAGAATAAAACTGCACTCTTGCTCCTTGATGCTCGTCTATTTTCAGTTCATAATGAATGTGTGCACTCGTGTGGTTAAAACTGATGAACTTAAACTAATAGCGTCCTCTCCATTTGGCGGGGGGGGGGGGTGAGTAATACAAGGAGAGTGGGGCTAGGTGGGTCGGTCTACATTTCATTGCAGTGTCCCTCATTTTCTTCCCATATCCGTGTTGGACATGAATGCCGAGGCTAAAGATCCTTGTCCAACACTTGTTAAAATACAGTGCAACATTATCAGCACAAACAGCACCATATAAACTCCAGGCAGCCAGCCTGTGTCTCTCCAACCAATCAGAGAGCTCCTTACATCACACCGCATGGCTGATTTGCACTGAAATGCTTAATGGAGAAGCTAATCCAGTAGTTTATCCAGTAGTTAATCTAGCAGCTAATATGAAAAAGAAATCAAATTCAAAAGGAGTGGAATCACATATTAAATATCAGGAATTAAAGAAGAAATATCTAATTTGATTACTGAATCCAATTACTTATTTCTCTTTTAAAAGAGCATTTTTTTAAAAAAAATTTGAGAATCAATTTTTAATTCTGAATTCAAAAATATTTTTGAAAAAAATATTTTTGAAAAGGTTTTTATTTAGAGTTTATTGTTTTTTCCGAAAATGACGTTTTCATTTGAAGCATTTTTAATCCATATTAATACAAATATTTTTTTCAGAATTCCAACATTTATTGTCTATTAAATTCTGAAACAATGAATTACTTTATTAATGTCCAAATTAAATAAATCAAAATGCTTTTTTTTAAAATAGAGTAATAACCTATTTTTCTGAGCTAAACTAAATAGGTCTTCTAAATGGGTGCAACACCATTTCCTCTCCATCTTACAGGTTATCTGTTTTAAGGTGCACATTTGTGAGTTATACCAGGGAGTCAGGGAGTACTTCTGATCTGAGGCTTTCTTTTTCAGAGTATCCAGAGCGGTATGCAGTGAGGATGTAAAACTATTAATGAGATAATCGACCTCTATGGGAGAAGAATTAAGGTAGCTGCTCTGCACTGTGTTAGCACAAGGCACTGAAGAAGATCACAATGGAGGAATTATATCCTTAAACTCAGTGACAGCAGAAAGACATCTAGTGTAACGCAATTTATTGTCCTGCACCGTGTAATCCATCATTATAAAATTAAATCGAAAACTGGTCAAACAAAAGCATTTTCAGGAAATACTGTTAAATGGCAAAGTCTTATGCCAGGTCAGGAAAAGACCCAGAGTGTGATTAAAACAATGAGTGGGTTGTTTACATTTTGAGAGAAGCCAAAATGTATCTGAGAAAAAATGAAATGCAGTGTTGAGACTGTCATTTTCAGCATCTATATGGATGCTAAAATCCATCCATCCATCCATTCTCTTCCGCTTTTCCGGGGCCGGGTCACGGGGGCAGGAGCCTAAGCAGAGAAGTTCAAGCTTCCCTCTCCCCAGCCACCTCCTCCAGCTCATCCGGAGGGACCCCAAGGCGTTCCCAGGCCAGCCGAGAGATATAATCTCTCCAGCATTTCCTGGGTCTACCACGGGGCCTCCTCCCGGCGGGACATGTTTGGAACACCTCCCCTAAGAGGCAGCCAGGAGGCATCCTACTCAGATGCCCGAGCCACCTCAACTGGCTCCTTTCGATGTGGAGGAGCAGCAGCTCTACTCTGAGCCCCTCCCGGATGGCCGCACTCCTCACCTTATCTCTAAGGGAGAGGCCAGCCACCCTCCGAAGGAAACTCAATTCTCCCGCTTGTATTCACAATCTACCCAAAGCTCGTGACCATAGGCGAGGGTAGGAAAGTAAATCGACAGCTTCACTTTTACAGTAAGCTCCCTCTTCACCACGACAGACTGGTGCAGCGTCCACATCACTGCAGAAGCAGCCCCGATCCGTCTGTCGATCTCCCGCTCCCTTCTCCCGGCACTCGTGAACAAGACCCCGATATACTTGAACCCCTCCATTTGGGGCAGAAACCCGTCCCTGAGCCATAGAGGGCACTCCACCCTTTTCCGGCTGAGGACCATGGCCACAGACTAAGAGGTGCTGATTCTCATGCCACCCACTTCACACTCAGCTGCGAACCATTCCAATGCAAGCTGGAGGCCACCCCCCTGATGAAGCCAACAGCACCGCATCATCTGCAAAGAGCAGAGACAAGACTATGAGGCCACCAAGGAAGAAGCCTTCCACCACCTGGCTACGCCTAGAAATTCTGTCCATAAAAATTATGAACAGAATCAGTGACAAAGGGCAGCCCTAATGGAGTCGACCAAGGACTTGTTTACCTGCCTCAGTGACCTCACCCCCGGTGATGGGCAAGACATCCCCCTCGTCCCCAGACTCTGCTTCCTCTACAGAAGGCGTGTCAGTGGGATTCAGGAGGTCCTCAAAGTATTCCTTCCACCGTCCAACTATGGCCTAAGTTGAAGTTAGCAGCACCCCACCCACACTATAAACCGTGTGAGTAGAGCACCTCTTTCCCCTCCTGAGTCGCCTGACGGTTTGCCAGAATCGCTTTGATGCCGTCCAAAAGCCTTTTTTCATAACCTCACCGAACTCCTACCACACCCGAGTTTTTGCTTCGGCTACTGCCCGAGCTGCGTTCCGCTTGGCCTGCCGATGCCTGTCAGCTGCCTCCGGAGTCCCACAGGCTAACCAAGCCCAATAGAACTCCTTCTTCAGCTTGATGGCTCCCTTCACCTCTGGTGACCACCATCTGGTTCGGGGGTTACCACCACGACAGGCACCAACCACCTTGCAGCCACAGCTCTGAGCAGCAGCCTCAACAATGGAGGTGCGGAACATGGCCCATTCGGACTCAATGTCCTCAGCCTCCCTCGGAATGCTGTCGAAGTTCTGCCGGAGGTGGGAGCTGAAGATCTCCCGGACTGGGGCTTTTGCCAGGCATTCCCAGCGCACCCTCACAATACGTTTAGGTGCGCTAGATCTGTCCAGCATCTTTCCCCACCACCTGATCCAACTCACCATCAGGTGGTGATCAGTTAACAGCTCAGCTCCTGTCTTCACCCGAGTGTCCAGAACATACGGCCGCAGATCTGGTGATACGATTACAAAATCGATCATCGTCCTGGTGCCATGTGCACTTATGGACATCCTTATGTTTGAACATGGTGTTCGTTATGGACAAACTGTTGTTTCCACAGAAGTCCAATAACAAAACACCATTCAGGTTCAGATTGGGCAGGCTGTTCCTCCCAATCACGCCCCTCCAGGTCTCCCATGTGAGCACTGAAGTCTCCCAGCAAGACTATGGAGTCACCAGATGGAGCACTGTCCAGCAACCCGCCCAGAGACTCCAAAAAGGGTGGGTACTCTTAACTGTCATTCGGCGCATAATCACAAACCACAGTCAGGACCCATTCCCCGGCCCGAAGGCACAGGGAAACAACCCTCTCATCCTCCGGTGAAAACTCAGACGTGCAGGCAGCAAGCCGGGGGGATACAAGAATAACCACCCCAGCTCGCCGCCTCTCAACGAGGGCAACGCCAGACTGGAACAGAGTCCAGCCCATCTCCAGGAGTCTGGTTCCAGAGCCCAGGCCATGCGTTAATGTGAGCCCAACTATATCTAGCTGGTATCTCTCAACCTCATGCACTAGCTCAGGCTCCTTCCCCACCAGAGAGGTGACATTCCATGTCCCAATAGCCAGTCTCGATAATTTTTTTTTATTAGGGTGTACAAGGCTAAGTGAAAGATTGCTGACAGTCCTCCTCATCAGCCTGTTCTTCAAACTAAACTAATGTAGTCATCCTGCTGTCATCTGGGCCCTGTACTATAAAGCAAGTTCAACATACCCAGGATATCTTTCCTTTATCTAGATTAACTTACAATAACACTGGCGATCAGGATAAGCAGTCACATGAAGCTGGCTATCAACTCGATAATTTAACCCAGGGTTTCCCCTGTGCGCTCACATGAAAGGGGTGGTGTTGGCTGCATCTAACCAATCGCTTCACTCTTCTTCCACAAAAAAAATGATCTCTATGAGTACCACCTATTCCAGAGACATTATCAAATGGTTATCAAATAAAAATAAATAAAGAACATTAAAGAAAAGCAACACTGCTGTAAGAAAGAAAACACTTTAGTTTCTCGGCCGATCAAAGAGAAAAGTAAATTGACTGAATGTGTGTTTTCGGTGTGTGCTCTGCAGCTCCAATTCCAGCAGTGTTAAAGAGACTTAGCAGATTAGAATCAAGTACATGTCATGGCGAAGGGTGCGGACGGACCCAAAGACTTGTCAGTAGTTAACAGACTTTATTTACAGGAAGCAACAAGCAAAATTATGACAGCTGAAGGACCTCCAGTTAGCGGGTCCATGGTTTCAAAGAAAAGGCAAGTCCACTCTTCTTCCTCTCTTTTCAGTAAATCTCTCTCTCTCTGCAATCCTTAGGAAACTGTGAAAAAAAATGGATGAGAAGGAGTTGTAAAGTTCATGTAAGAGTTTCGTCAGCATGAACTTAACGATCACAACTAACAACTGAAGATCTCCTGTCTTCTTATATAACTTTCACTTAACAGGTAAATGATTAAATGCAGAGTGGTGTATAAACAGAGTAAAAGAAGTGAATGAAATACTCAGTGTATCATGGGACATTGGTTAGGTTTACAACAGCTTTAAAAAAAATAAATAAATAAAAATACATTGCTTGTTGGATAATGAGTCCCATCATAAGCCAGACTTAAAAAAAAAACAAAACTCTAATGCTGGCATCAACTACATTGTTCCAGTTGGAATTAATATAAGAGAGGAAAATTAGAGACCATGCACAAGAACAAACAAATTATATTTTATCATTCATGAACTGGCACAGAATAAATATCTGGCTTTAAAGTTTTTCTGTGTATGGGACAGTATTGATACAGTAACTTAATAATACATTAATTATTTGATCTTATATAGTTTTATAATGCAATAATATGGTAAAGTTGGCACAAACTCCCACAGCAGACCTGGACTTGCCTCACAGTACACCATTTGGGAGCTACAAAGATTAATGACCTTCTACAAATAACCGTGAGTGCCTTTCTCTCTGCACTGTAACTTCTAATACAGGATAGCAATATAGGAGCTTTTCTGACATATAAATTAGTTAAGTTTACTTGGCCAGGAAGAATATATACTTATTTCTAGCTTTTATTGAGTAACTGTTAATTGAATGGTGAAAATAACAGTTTTCTCATTGTTTTGAGTGATGGTAACATAAAGCATCTGGGTAACAATAAAGGAAACAATGACATTATTTCACTAGGAGGACGAAGTACTCATAGCAGGAATGCACTAAACTGTGCCCAGTCTGCGGAAAAGATGAGCAGCTCCTTGGGACAGTAGCATTCACAGTAGTTCACGTCAAAACTGAAACATTCTCATGTCAGAAGAGGGGCGCACGATCAATGTAGCATACTAAGTAATTGGATTATGATCATTTGGGGGAACTACCAAACTAGAAATGAGTGTGTAACCAGTACTATCTGTTTGTTAAAGTTAGCTTGCTAATGCTAACTGATTTAGCTAACAGTCACTGCAAAATTAAATTGTTAATGGATAAAATTATACTGGATGAACATGTTGAACAATGTTTTGGCAGTAAATATTAGGATTCCATTGAGTGTCCAAGAAAATGTTTTAACAGTTTTCATCGAAAGCAAAAAGTCAACAAACTTGAAGCTCGTTTTTCCGCTTTGCTGAGGTTGGCACAGTGAAAGCAGTTTGGTGTTCAAAGTGTTTGCAGCAGTGAAACTCCACGAGAGTAATGACAGCACTGACTGTGTTAGCTCTGTATGAAGCATTCTTTGGATTTGTAGTTACTGAGAGTTAGATGAAAAGACTCATGCTGATTATATACATGTGGGTTTAGCACAAAAATAGATAGTAGCTAAGTTTTACTCCAGTTTTGTTTTGTTCTTTACTTTTTGTGAAGTACTTTAGGGTTTCCACTAGGAGAAGAGACAGGAGGGATGCAACACAGAGGAGTTTTCCCAAAGAGGAAATGGGAAAGCCCCAAATCACAGTTGCCTTTGTGCATATACAGCCATGAATGATGCTGGACTGCTGACTGACTGAACTCTTTTTTTTTCTTCTTCTTTACAGTTTTTCGAAGCTGTTTTTTTTTTAATGTATGAACATGGTTACTGTGAATAATAATTGATCATGTTGCTTTTGTCTGAAAGTGATAACGATTGCAAATCTGCATACTTTTAGACCGTTTTTTAGAGTTTTAATGTAACTAAATATCTGCACACCTGATTTTAACTCATCACACGTGAAACTAAATTATGCTTTGCGACTTTTTTTATGTGCCAACTTGTGCAGACTAAACCTGCTTGATGTCACACATAACTTTTATATTGTTATACCTCCTGACTGATACCTCCACTGGTGTAAATTGTATTTTCAGGTAAGCAGTGTCACTTGTTTTAGAAACGAGTGACATAAATTATGTATATTATTTTACGTTGAACTGTGTTTTTACCTTGATTCATTTTGTGTAACTGTATATATATGTGACTATTTTCAGGACAGTGTAACCTGTTTCTCATTTATCTCTATGCATTTCTGAAGCAACACATTTAACAAGGCAATCAGCTTCCATGCTTTTTCTTTGTAAGATTAACTAATTAGAATTTACAGTGTGCAAATATTTAAATAAACTCAATTGACAATAGCCTTTTAAAGCTTATGGTAAATGAGATCTACACCCCTGGGAACCTCTGTAGAGCCCAAACTGCTGCCACCATTATGGTATCACAACATGAAATCAGCTTTGCAAGAGAGTCTCTACATTTTCAGCTGTGAACTCAAATTTGGCAGCAGCTTGAGACCACATTAATTGATCCGTTTGCCAGATTTTTAACAGTTCCCTCTGGAGCCTCTTTTTTTTCACCATGTGTAGTACTCCCAAGGCATTTAACCAACTTTTCTTTGCACAAAATAAATAAATAAGTTACTCTTCAGGATATTCTGGTAATTTCACTGAGTGCTGAATTAGAAGTTAAATTGAGGACTCAGGCAAGCTTCTTTGTGTCATTGCTCCTCTCATTTCTTCATTATCATTGTCAGCAGCTCATCATCATCATCATCACCATGTTTAATAAAGAAAAGATTAGATTCTGTCTCATTACAGACAACATTATAACGCCACCACATTCTCTCCTTCTCTAGCTCCTGTCCCACTCTAATGTGAGGCACTAAGCTCTGGTTTCCCAGGTAGCTGGTTGCTACGTTTTTAAATGTCCCTGTGGATTAATCACTCACTGAGAAGAAAAGAGCTCCTTTTTTTTTTTACAAAGTTCACCCCAGGACTTGGTCCATCATGGTAATGGTGTTTCTGTTTTCCTCTCTAGCACCAAGATTGACTCCTTTGAGAAAGCCACAGGTCAGAGCGAGGTAGAAATGCACCAGTAAACACAAACGCAAGGAGAGTCCCATACTTAGTTTTAACGGGAAACAAATTGGACGGATGGGCGAAACGGGTGGGAAATGCCACATGGGCCTGGAATGTGTTGGTGTAGTGCCTAGTAAGTGGTGCTGGGAAATCTGACTGTTATTTATGGGTGTTTGTATTTTCTTTGTCTTTGTCTAGCAATGATGTCCAGTCTGTAGGTAATTGTACATTCAAAAACCTACTTTTTGTAGGATCAGAAACTAGATAAATATTGATTGTGTGGAATTCAACCTGGAAGCAGTTAAATATTATGTTGTACTGGGTTGCTGTGTTTCCCAGCCTCTGTGCGAGCACCAATGGAAGAATAGCTTTTCCTCAGAGGGAAGTTTGCTGCTATGCTTGTTATTTGTAGCAGGGAATTAAAACTGGACCTCAGAGTTTTTTCACCTCCCATAAAACATTAGACAGACATATGCCTTGGCTTCAAGGCTATAAAAGAGAGGCAGGGTGAGAAAATATAGCAAGTTATTTCTTCTCTCTGTCACTGTTGTGATTACCATTTGTGCTGCTTTCCTGGAAAGGCAGGCACTTTAAATAGAACGTATTTCAAGAATATTCTGTGCAGCAGTGGTGAACATAGATTAGACTGCAGTATTTCTAAAGGACTTACGACACAAGCATTTTAACATTTTATTTTTATGTGTGTTGTGCGGCATTTTGAGGGTAACCATAACCATTTTTTAGCAGACCTGTATAGCTCTAAGGGAACAAGAGGCCATATATTGGTTTTCACATCCCCAATTTGACAGTTGAGGGCTAAAATTGGGAACGAATGGGTGGATGCCGAATGAACAATTTATTTCCTGCATGGTTCAGCCAAATTATGTAGCTACTGGATTTCCAGGGTAAATCACTGCATGCTTTACACACTTGGATTTGGCCAGTTTATTCCATTTTTCCTAGCAGATTCTTGCAAGTTAACTTGGATGGTAAGTACATGTGGCCATTATTTAAGTCTACAACTGGCTGAGAGATGAAATCCTTTTATAGATAACTACTTACACTAACTTAAATAGATTTGAAAGTATTCCTGTTCTACTCATCTACAGCTGCATATTTTTATTCTTGAGCTGTGCTGGAGTATCTTTGCACCAATGGGTGATGTCATGGTGGCTGTCACCATCTTTTATGTACAGGTGATGATTTCACAAAAAAAGCCCTTTTAACATGGCACATCAAGGTCCTTAAGATGTAGTTTGGCTGGTTAGATAAATGTGCATCATTTACAGATTAATATTTGCATCTGGGACTGTTTTACTGTCTTTGCTGGAGTCTTACAGCTATTAAAAAATATTTTTCCTTACGCACATCTCCATTTCTCACTTGAAATAATTCTTGACAGGCGCATGACGGCAGTGCAACATATGAAACCACTCAGGACCAGACTGCGTCTTGGACCATTATTCAGGGATGGAGTTTTTTCTAGTTACATCATATGATTCGGGTCAAGGGACTGTCAGCTTTGGGAACTACAAAAGATGAAACTCTCCGAAGTGGGGCATCTGTGAAGAGTATTACCGCATCATATATATAGTAATCTGTAGTTTGAGTTATATCCTTATGATGAATGGCGCTTTGAAAACTGGAGACTTCTTAGTTCATACAACACTAACAGCTGGAGATGATATACATAGCTTCACTCTGTTTTTTTAACTGTCATCCAATCTTGTATCACACGACATAAATAGGGTACGAGTGATGATCAGCTCGTCCTTTCTCCAAGCTTGTAATAGGGTTTCTAGTAGATATTCACTGAAAACTTGCAAGCAGTGTGAGGACTGTGGCTTGCAAGAGGTGGAGTTGGATCAAAGGATGATGCTGTGTGTGTTTGTGTCATTTTGTGATAGATGAGGTGTGTCAGCCCAGCACTGTGTACTCTTCAAAAAGCCTGACGTCCTTAAGTGAAGGCCTGTCTGTAAAATAATATCTACTCACATGCATTATGTAACTATTATGTAACGCTGGCTGGACTCCACTGGGACATAATAAGTAATGTATTATGAGATCACCCTTGTGCTCATAGAGTCCATAGTTTGCAATGGAAATTCGATGTAAAAACAGACGAATCTCTAAACAAATAATTAAAGATTGATTCAAATGTGAGGTTAAAGGTCAGCTAGTCAGTTGCAGAGTCCAGACCAAAGGGTGCCATCAGAATACAGGAAGCCAGACTTTAGCTTTAATAGTAGCTCTGGCTGGTTCTCTCTTTTATGGCTCACTGATAATTGCAGTGTTGCCTTTCCTGCAGATTAAACACTATTCAACCACAAGTTTCTGTGGTTTTCTCTTACAGAAAACACCAGATACAATTAAAGAGAAGTTTCAGCATGAAAAAGAACAAAAAACACTGTGGCCATTATTTACAATTCTGCTTTGCTTAATGGGTTCTGTGGATGATATGTTATAAATTTGCTGGATTAGAAGTGAATCCTGGAGTCTAACTTTAAGTAAGCCAAAACCTTTTACCCCAGAAATGAAGTTAAAGACTGCAGCATATTGATGGGGATTTGATTCCTACTACTGAACTCTCATGAACATCTGTTAATCATTTATAATGCGTGTCTGAGGCTGATGCACACTAACCTTTAATATTTTGAGTTTAACATGGGCATAGCTTGTTGTTCTGAAAAGCGAACATTTACAGTAAGTGCCTTAAACTTGCATTCTTTTTAGCGGCCAGCAGGTGGTGACTCCTCTGATCTATTCTCTTGCTCTGTGACCTCAAGTCTCACTGAAGGAACACAACAGGTCAAGACAGATCAATCCCAGTTGATCGACTTATATAAATTGGTGGTGGTGGTGTGGCCTTGGCCGTCTAGGTATCCCAGAATGCATTTCAAATCACAAGTGGATTAAAGTACCCCAAACTGTAAGTAAAGTTTTCAAACAGGTGTTTATTGCTTTGACTGCCTGTTGAGTTCTCATGTTCATTGATTTTCTTATATTTAATGACATCATGTAAAATTTTAACTTCATACTTAAAGTTTGGGCCAACACGAGTCCAAACAGCCTGTGTGCATGTGGTACTGAGAAATGCCCTTTAAAAGAATGGACTCCAGACCAAAGCAATGGTTTTGAATCAATCAGCCATTCATTTGTGCACTGCAGCCCAAGAACCATGAAGTAATTAATAAATATTTGGATAGCTAATTAGTGAAAGAATGAATTGCATCATTAATTTAATTATTCATGTGTTTAATCAGGGTGGCACGGTGGTACAGTGGTTAGCACTGCTACCTCACAGTTAGACTAGCATCTAGAAGGCCTGGGTTCAGTTCCACCTTGGCTCAGGCTTCTCTATTGCTGTGTGGAGTTTGCATGTTCTCCCCGTGTCTGCGTCGGTTTCCTCCCACAGTCCAAAGACATGCACTTATTGGGGTTAGGTTAATTGGCCATTCTAAATTGCCCACAGGTGTGAATGTGAGTGAGGTTGTCTGTCTCTCTGTGTTGGCCCTGTGACAGGCTGGCGACCTGTTCGGGGTGTACCCTGCCTCTCGTCCTATGTCAGCTGGGATAGGCTCCAGCCCCCCTGCAACCCTCACCGGGATAAGTGGATGGATGCCTGGATGTTTAATCAATTATTATTATTGTAAATAATTAATGAGACATTTTATTAACTATGTTTATAATTAACTTTGGCACTCAAGGTCTTCCATAGAAAATATGTATTCCTATTGTGATATGTGTGTGTGGTATCATTAGAAACTAGATCTACTGGAAATGATTGTTTAATGAGGAATTCTATAAATGAGTGTGTTTGCTATTCTGTGATCCATCCATTCAGTTTGCGAGGACCTCATGTGGTTCACGGGCTTCTCTCTTTTGTCCCAGGCTTACCAATATTACAGCTGTCTTTATGTTACGTTAGCAGGGCTAAATTTGTAGACTATTTTAAGAAGACATTGTGAGTGTATAGCATAAGCTTAGATAAATGTGTTCATTCCCCTGACCCTTTTGTAGTTGTTGTCCCTGGTGCTGATCAACAGCTGGAATGACGCTATTGATAGTGCCGATTATTGCTATATGCTATTATTTTTGCACTTATCGTGTGTGTGAGAGAGAAAGAGAGAGAGAATGAGAGAGAGAATTTCTTCTCAGCCATCTTTTCAGTAGAGAGAACTTGGATTTTCATGTTTATAACATAGACTTGCCAATGTGAGTCAGAGTTTCTTCATCTGACTGAACTTTGTTCGACAGAAAACTCCTTTGTCAGTGCGTGATGATAGTGGGTCTTTAGAAACTGCTTTATTTGCCAGTCTGTGAAGGCTGAATTGTTTTTGACATTTGAACTGCAGATGTCCAGAATTGGCCAGACTAATCCATTTTATTGTATTTCAATTTATCATCCTCCTGGTCCTGCTGGAGCATTTTTTTTTATTTATTTTATTTATTTATTTTTTTAATCTTCTATTTTAAGTTTGGGCAAACTTTTTGTGGTTGGTAGCTTTCATTTGCACATTGAGGCTTGTTCCACTGACTTTGAATTTTTTAACATTGTAAGTCATTTAATTTTGTACAGCACCTTACGGGGTCTACTCACGGTTAATCTTTTTAATGAACCGTGCTCCTCTGTGCTTGAAAAAGTGCCTCTCTTGAAAACAAGACTTGCATCCTGCAATAAGTCACTCCCCTGAATAAATTAGACTGTTCGTTGCTTTCATCGTGTCTATCGAAGGTCTGAATGCCTATGGAAAACCACTAAATTAGAAGTGTGTTGGCTTATTCTGAAAGAGTGCCATTTTAAATGGTATGATAAATGATGCCCAGACTAAGTCCTTGCTAAAGTTCTGTTTGATAACAGTAAGCAAAGTGGTATCTCTTGTTTTGTAGATTAAGCATTGTGCCTTCATATATTCACTCGATTAGTGATTTTTCCTGTTCTGTAAATCTGGATTCTTTTTCTCCTCTAACACTGGCAAGTGCCACTAATCTCTCAGCTGCCATCAAGCCCTCCAGATCTACTTCCCACATCACTGTTTTAAAAGTTTTTAATATTCTAGGCCTTCATGTGGTTGGTTTGATAAATTTATCCCTGTTAACTGGTTCTGTTCCAACAAAAAACATGGACGTACCTTTACCTGAAAACTGCAGGTCGATATCCAACTGACCTTTCTTGTCAGAGATTTTAGAAAAGGTAGCTAAGTAGCTTGGGAAGGCTTAACATTTTTGATAAATCTCAGTCAGGTTTTCGTAAACTACATTTGACTGACACTGCCCCTCTTTCAGCTTTTGATACTGTGGAACACAATTCATAGGTTACATCCGATTTAAATCTTGGGCTCTTGCTTTTATCTTTTCTCATTTGGATTATTGCAACACCCTATTTACATGTCTTAACAAATCATCTTTAAATTTATTGCATGCTGTGCAAAATGCAGCTGCACATCTTTTAACTAATTCTAAAAAGAAATCTCATATTTTAAAATCTCAAAATCTCATCTTTTAAAATCTCTCCATTGGCTCCCTATTAGCTTTAAAGTCCATTTTAAAATACTTAAATTTTAAAGTTTTGAATGGTAGAGTGCTCTCAGGGTTTTTATTGGTCTACTCTTTCAATTGGTCCCTTCAATCTTTAGAGCAGAGATTAATGCTGGCTCATCATGCATGTTTTGAAAAACATGCAAAGATTGGGTTTCTTGGAAGCTGCTCGCAAAACTCTGTATTAGTTGCAATCATCCCTTTGTTATATTTATTCAAAGATAGCTTTTTTTAAAAAAAAAACAAAACAAAAAACAGCTAAAGACATTTATATTCAATTCAATTCAATTCAATTCAATTTTATTTATATAGCGCCAAATCACAACAAACAGTCGCCTCAAGGCGCTTTGTATTGTGGGTAAAGACCCTACAATAACACAGAGAAAACCCAACAGTCAAAACGACCCCCTATGAGCAAGGCACTTGGCGACGGTGGGAAGGAAAAACTCCCTTTTATACAGGAGAGAAGACCTCGTCCAGCAGAACCAGGCTCAGGGAGGGGCAGCCATCTGCTGCGACCGGTTGGGGCTGAGTGGAGAGAGACAGGACAAAAGACATGCTGTGGAAGAGAGCACAGAGATTAATAATAATGATTAAGTACAGAGTGAAGTATAAACAAGTAAATAAAGGTGAATGAGAAGAAACAGTGCATTATGGGACCCCACCTCAGCAGCCTAGGCCTATAGCAGCATAACTAAGGGGGTGGTTCAGGGTTGTCTGAATCCCAGCCCTAACTATAAGCTTGATCAAAAAGGAAAGTTTTAAGCCTAATTTTGAAAACAGAGAGGGTGTCTCCACTGTCAGAGGCTGTAAGAAGATCATTTGTAACCTTCACTAATGCTGTTTCTGTACTCTGTGATGAATTCTGAAACCTGACTGAAACTCTTCAAATAAACCGTTCCTCTGCAGATGATCGGTTCAGCTGTTTTGCAACTCCTCTTTCAAGGATTTTGGAGAGAAAAGGAAGGTTGGAGATTGGCCTATTCAGATTTGGCGTAATTGTGCGTCTGACCTTGTGGTTCTTGTATCTGTTCTATTTGTTTTTTCTCTTGGTGTTAGGCACTTTGTGACCTTGTCTGAGAAAGCTCCTTAATAAATTGCTTTATTTACTTTGCTAAAGTCCAAACAGCTCAGCTTACTGCCTCAAGGCTTTACCAAGATGACTGTTAAGTGGCAGGTTTTGCTTCTATAAATTTTGGCTTTACATAGACAGTATGGAGAAAAGGTGGAAGATGCCGCTGCAGTAAAAATCCATTGGCTTTAGCAAAGGGAAGTCTCAGTGTTAGCATTTTGGTCACTGTCAGGTTATTTTCTTTTCTGGCAGTTGACGTAGCCATACTTACATGAGGGTGAAATACTACGTTTTCAGCTAATTTTAACAAGCTTGGTTAGTGAGCAGCATCCAGCAACTCATACTTCAATGCACAGATACACATATCTGTT
>JAMQGT020012030.1:0-42608 GCA_024447675.2 Pterophyllum scalare
CTGTGAATGTCAGTCCTTTTATAGTTTTTATTAATTAACCTGTAGATAGATAGATAGATAGATAGATAGATAGATAGATAGATAGATAGATAGATAGATAGATAGATAGATAGATAGATAGATAGATAGATAGATAGATAGATAGATAGATAGATAGATAGATAGATAGATAGATAGATAGATAGATAGCCTGTGCTTTGTTTTAACTGTGAGGATAGAAACTGTAATAACCAATGTCCTTTGTGCAGTTTTTCTCACACTCTCTCGGTGTCAGCAGCTCAGACTTTAACGGGGACACTGTCTCTGAAACCGGTGTTGCAGAAGGTGAGATTCTTCTCCGCTTGGCCTGTTCAAAGATACCAGAATCGCTCGAATCGATGGACTTAATGGAGGACGGCGTTTCTATCCAGCTCGACTCAGATGTCATGTCTTTTGGTTTGGTCTCCTCCGAGCCGCCAATTGGTGACCTCTCTGTCGTGATCGAGTCGCCCTCCTCCGACAGGTAGCTGGTGCCCGTTCTGCCACCGATGGAGTTAGTGGGCCAGCAGGAAAAGACCGAGCTGGATTTACTATTTACACCACAATACTGCGGCGGCGTGCGTCCTCCCCAGCCAGACGGATCTGCGTAATAGCCAAGAGGCCGGTTGGAGCAGCCTGCAGTCGGCAGGGGAAGAGCCTTCACTCCGGCCGCTGCGTAGGACAGTAAGGTGGCCGCGTTACCGGCAAAATCAGCGGCGTCGTATGCCGAGGCAGCAAAGTCCAGTCGGTTGTTGGCAGGGGTGACAAACCATCGCTGCGGGGGGGTGGCAACACTGGGCTCGTCGGTTTGCTGCGGGGATAGCAAGCTGTTGCCGAGTGGGACGCTGCGCTCTGTGCCAGGCCCGGTCCCCACGCCAGGGTGAAAGCGAGATTTGGCATAAGTGCTGACAAATTGGTCCTGCAGGAAAGAGCTAGGCATGGCATATCTCGCACCCGGCACGATCTGTGAACGCGGAGAGTCACCCGGTGATGGAGTTAGGCGGTCAATGTCGCAGCCTGTGTAGACACTGAAAAGATGGAGAGAAAAACAGAGAAACAATTCAGAAACTAAACAGTGTGCTATAGTCTGTTCTCTCAACATTAAACAAATTAAGGTCAACTGGGCCTGTTTCGCAAATTCATCTGTTTAGTAGGCCTAATGAACCTCCCAAAAGTTTTTTTTCTTTCGTTACTTTTCTTTCTGGAGGTGCGATCGCGGCACTGAAAACATTTGCGAATCTCTAATAATCTCGATGCAAGCTTGAAATGCGCCGTCTGCCTTGTACAGCACAAAGAGAACATATTCAAATAGGGAAAGTTGCTTTGCCAGTTACCGCTGCTTCCGTTGGTTCAAGTCTGATTTTTAGTTTCATGTGTTCGCCATCCATTCATTTACAATGAAAGAAATACTCAGATCAAATAAAGGAGGAACTTTGTCACGACACTGTACAATTACGAACACGGGGACACGATTACGCCCAGTTATTACCCCTCAAACATGCAAATATCTGTCTAGCCTAGAAATGTTATTATTAGATTATTAGATTAGATTATTGGATTAATTTTCCCTTTAAATGTATTCATTTTGTCTAGCATGTGTCTCTTCCCATTTCAAAACCAATTCAATACATATTCAGCAGAATTATAAGCACATTTAATTATTGTAATGAAAATAAGCCGAGCTGACTATTATGTCTTCTATGAATAAAAACTACAGCAGCTTATAATAAAACTCACATAAATTACAACCGAAAACAAATAAGAAATAAACTTTTTTTTTTAAAAAAAAAGAAAAAAAAGTGATCTTACGTGTCATAGTTGTCCCGAAACCCTTTAGCAAACGGATTGTGGTCGATTTTCAGTTGCGTAATCTGTGGAGGGAAAGATGCATAGGATACATAAGGTGTGTGTCAGAAGTTTAGCGAGGTGCAGCATAGATGTGAATAATATTAATATTTCGTTTCATTTTTGGGGTCTTATTTTGGCCTTTATTGTTGCGAGAAAATTTCCGCGTCATCAGAAAATGATTAATCCCAGTGTGCATCTTTCTGTAGGATCTGTTTATTTGTTTTTTGATTGTTTGTTTTTTAATTCCAATTAAAACTTTGTTGTTCCGCTTTGCTTTAAGATAGAAAAGAGATTATAAAGTGTATGATTCACAATATTTTGCCTCGTTTCAATAGGCTACAGTCCAAATTGTTAAAAGTCGTATCTGGTGACATTTCCAGTGTTGTGTCAGATATTAAGTGGTCTTACATCGGTATTCTGGTAAGCTGTGACAGCGATGAATTGCGTTTCCGAGAAAGTGAAAGTCTGGACTCTTCCTGGTTGGCTAGTATCTTCCGTCCCATCCTCGTTTACTTCCACCACATGGAGCCTGGGCTGGTACTTGTGGAGAGACTGGAGAACCACCATCTGGAGATCCAATTAAAGACGCTTGTCAGGCTTTGAATTTCAAAGTTTGGTAAGAAGATTTGAACAGGAAAATAAACCGATTTAGCCAAATTTTGTATTCATGTTTCGTGTTTATTATAATAATACAACACGACTATTGTTTGGATGTAAATGGGACAAATAAAGTAAAAGCAATGCAGCGGAACTAATCAGGTGGTGAAAAAAATAAGAAAGAACGAAAAGATAAATATTTCATTTTCCAGCTGGTATTTTTTTTAAATTATCATTCAAACGTTTCTTATCATATTATTACCTGCCCCGTGTTGTTGGAGGCACCTTTGTTGTTTGTAAGCTTTAGTTTTCCAAATGATATTTCTTGACGCATCCAGTGCGCACCGGTATTTGGCGAGTCCGGGTGCATGTAAACCCTATTGCCTAATGAAAAAATAAATACAAAAAAGAGACAAAGAAAAGAAAGACATTGTCATTCAGAATTTTCACCACATATTTTAGTCAGCGGTATAAAAGCAAAACAAAACAAAACTTTTACCATCGAAACTCAAAATTAAACCATTCCACACTTCTAATCGTTAAAAAAAAATGCAGATATGATACCTATGACATTCGTGTCTGCTTTTCCGCATGGCACCCACTTTCCTCCTTGAAACCGCCAGTGATTAGGATCCGCGAGTATTACATCCACAAATATATTGTAGTGAGCAGTTGGGTCAAGGCCAGAAATGTTGAAGCTTAAAAACGGAAACATTCGTCTGCGGGGAATAAAAAGGAACACAGATTTAGAAATATGCCTCTCGTGGCAAAGTTTTTTGTTTGATTATTGCTTTGTTTTTGTTTTTATTTCTTTGTTTGTTTTTAATAAGTTTCTCTCGGTGTGACACAAAGTTTGTTATCCTTTAATATTTTATTTATTTGTTTGTTTGTTTATTCAGGGAAAATGTATTATGGTCTTAATGCACGTCGTTCCGAATTCTGATTTGACATTTTTACAGTGATGCAAAAGAAATACCGAATAAATGCGTTTCAGAAATAAGCGTGTGCGCGTACTCACCGTCCTTGCTTTGTGATGATCATCTCTGTTTGGTGTCTGTGAAACTTCAGCCACAGGGCCCTGTTGCACAGATACACCTGCGCCTTCCCCGGAACCAGTCCTGCTTGCGCCGAGGAGAACTGGTAAAATGCACCTCCCTGGTATGTGTGTCCATACTGTTGCGCATAAGGGTAACCCGCTGCCGGGTAGCCTTGAGGAGAAGTATTGGTTAAAAGGCTGTTATAAGCTCCATTGGTTATGACAGGATGATGTGCCATGTAACGGCTGGGACTTCCAATAGAAAAAGCCGGGTGCGCTGGTCCATGCTGGCTCGGGTAAGGGAACATGGCACTGGGAGCTGCTGAGACTGGCTGCGGCTGAGTAGATGGAGAAAAGATGCACCTTTCTCCTGCAGATCCATCGAAATTATGACGGATGTCAGAGACTCCGTGAAGATCAGGAGAGAGTTTGCCCCTCTGGACGTCCCCTGATGCGTCCTTGGAGTCGGGAAAATTGTCTGCCTCTGACTGATTCGTCATCTCCCTGGAGTTTTTTTTCAGAGGTGAACTTCTCTCCAGGTTGTCACTAGCAGATATAATAGGATGGTCCTGCAACGAAAGCTCTGATCCATTGGAGCTCGAAAAGCCACTGCCCACATTCATAAATTTCTTGGAGAGATCACTCGCCGGCGAGATGCAATTCTCGACCTGCATAGCTCAATAGGAAGCTACTATTAGCTCAACCTATATCACAAGCTTTTGCACACGCCTTTCCTAATCTAACACTATGAAACGCCTTGCGATGGCTTGAGTTACGGAAGGCAGCAAATTAGCCAATTGACACCATCCTGCAATCAGGAAGGATTTTCTTTCCATCACTCACCCTGCTTTGCTAATGAAACAAGTACTGCCATTGGTTAACTCAAGGTTGTAATTTAATTAGACAGCTCTTAATTAGGACGATCAGAAGAGCGCTGTAAGCAAAGTGATTTGTTTATAATGTGACAGGGGCCTATATTTGATTAAAACATGTGGAGTCCGACTCTTTTACGCAGTATATAACGTAAACAAGAAATCACACACACACAAAAAAAAAAATAGAAAAATCATAGTTATAAAGACTCTTTTCTGCTGTCAGCTGTAACGACAGCTGCGTTATTTACCTTTATCCACGTTATTTACCTATTTATGTGCCATGAGTGCCAAAGTATGTCTGCCCAAGAAACCAAGATATATTATTAACACACCAAAAAAAAAAAAAAAAAAATGACAGTCCATGACAGGCAGTGCATCTGATGCCTTAAAATGTTTGTGATATAGCGTGAAATCATGGCGTCCCACTGAAGATGTGTTTATGAGTCCCAGTGCTGGTAAATATTTTATGCACTAAAGTTATGAACCGGTGCACTGATAACAGGGGCTGCTGTGGTGAACACTGCTCACCGCAAGAAACCGCAAGAGTTTTGACTTGGACTTATCATTATACAGTTTAGTTCATTTAAATTTTGCCTTTTGGGAAAGCAATTGTATGAAAAACATGGGGGAAAATATTAAATTTGACCTTTAAACATAATGAGAAAAAAATTAAACTATTCAGAAAATATATTTAAAGAGAGATTGAATTTGATATCATGCCTCTGAGATAGCTGACGAGTTTGAGATTCATTTCAGTAGCTAGATGAGCTCTAAAAAAGAAAAGATCGTTAACCAGACCAATTCAAAATTACCTGAAGTCCTCCACTGCAGTATAATAAATTAGTCCTGATTGAGAAGATGGAATCAAGTGTTAGAATGGCCCAAGTTACAGTGGCTCAGTCCCCAGTGCAAAGAGAGCAGCTGCAGCATGGCGCCCATGCTTAACTTACTAACAAGGTTATTACCAAGTTAACACTACTGCTGTTCAAAAGGAGTGGTTTGATATACGTTTCCTCACAATCTATTCTTTGATTGTGAGGCTTTTATAAATTGTACTGAATTTCAAAATTTCCCCTTCACTGTTCACCAGAGCAAAAATGTATCCGGAAGCTTATACTGTCAGAAAGACACTTATTCGGCACTACTTTTATACTTCAGTTTAACTGAATTATCATTAACAGGTGATTCTAATGTCTGCCCTTCCTTTGCAAATGGAAAGAGAAGATGCTGAGAAACACCCTTCACTCTTAAGAGGGCCATTACAACATCACTATCTGCCTCAACCGATCATTTCTACTTCACTGAGTAACTTCTGCTTTAGTTTCACTGCAGTGTGGTGTTAAGCTAAAGAGAAGACCAATAAAGGCCCATTGCTCTGGCGAACACAACCACCAGTTTGTATCTCTAATGAACAGCTATGAATTTCTGAAGCTAACAAGAGGGGTCATTACAGAAAGGCTACTGGGTCCAACAATCTATTCCTGTGAAACATGCAAGCATGGGCTTGTCTGTGCCCAAGGAAAGGAGGCCACTCTCTGCTCTACTCATTACAGGATTATGGTTCACTTCCATCACTGATCTTTAATAAGCAAAGTGGGCTTCCTTTTTTCCCCCTGAACAAACCAATTGTTGAATCACCCGTGCAGTAACTCCCTGTTTCCCTAGGTGATGTGGTGCCTGTTTATCAGATTAAGTCTTCTATTTATTGGCCCAGCAGCTAGTGGACATTACCAAGGAGGAGGGGGCTGATTTGTCATGCCCACGGCCAGCATTGTCCCTCCGGGAGATGTAGAGCAGGTTAGGATCTTGGCTTCCTGCCTCAAACGCACCCTCCATTGACCAGCTGAGCATAATCTAGTGAGAACAGTAGTTATGCCTTTTCAATTTTCAGATACTATTTAAATGCCAGTATCTGCATTATTTCACTCATCTAAAATATATCCAACCCAAAGTACTCAAACAGAGACAGCTTTCAATAAAAAAACACCAAAATATATCATTTTAATTCTGAAAAAGAGCATATTTTCCCACAAAACAATGTTAATTTGAGCATAAAACAATGTGTGTGTGTTTTTCGACCACTACATCTCCATTTTTTTTTTTTTATTGTTGTGCCAAAAGAATCTGCTTGCCACCTGGGTCTAATCCAATCAATGTGAATGACAAGGAGAGAAAAAGCCTGAAAGTGAGCACCAGCTTAGGGACTTTACCTAATGCCCAGCACTGTCACTTCAATGATATGATCACAGCACACAAAATGACAACAAAATTATAGCCAGCAAGGATATGGGGACATAGTGTGCTACTCCAGTCAGGTGAAATTGCTTTTTCTGACTATGAAATGGCTTGTCTCTTGTCGGATGGGTAAACATTTCCTTGTCAGGCCAGTAATAAGGAATGAGGCACACTGGGATGAACTAAGAGGAGAGAGCCAAGGTTATTTGGGATTCATGACAGGTAGTGGCTTATATTACAGCAGCACTAAAAATTTCATGGGAATGCATTTAAGATGGCCTTTAAGTTATTTATATGTTGTTTGCTAGACGTCACATTGCAATTTCCATCAATAAATCAAAGTGAAGGATTTTTTTTTTCGCTTTTGTGTTTTTTAAAACAAGAAAATCTGCGTTTACCTTAACTCTTTAATTAACTAGCGCCACTAACCCGATCAAGTGTGGGAGTGCTTTGTGCTATGCTAACATAACTATTGCCCCCTGTGGTTTCTTGCCATCAGTGATCTGCTCTGTCACAGGGAATCAGGGTGCTTTCTGGCAGAAAAGACAGCTGGGGGCCTGCTAAGGGGCGGAGTGGACAGTTGTGGCTTTTAAACCCTTATTAGCCGTCCTCCCTGGACACACAGAGACACGCGTCTACGCAGAAGTGCACTCCTACACCTGCTCATTATTGATGTCCTTTAAGGGTCGCCCAGTCAGACCAGACTCAAACGCGGTTCTCTACCGCAAAGCTCACAGCAAATTAACCTCAGGACAGGTGATCAGGATGTTCAGTGGAATAATAATAATACCATACCAGAACTGCACTATAGGGATTTTTCATCTTAAACCAAATGCATATCTCGCGAGCAAATGAGAAAACTATCATTCTTACTCACTAAAATCCTGCAGAATTTCCCATTTTAAATGCATCATCTAACTATTTCGCTATTGAGTGAACAAACGTGCAGTTATTCTTTCGGCCAGCAATAACTGCAGAAATAAAGATCCGTGCAATCTGTACAATCTGATTTCTTAAAATTTGACTCTGTTTGATACATTTGCATCATTTAATTCTTATTGCAAACAGCTAATTCAAATTTATTATTCAATGTGTATATTTTGCAGGTGACAAGAATATGAACAGTCCCATGTGACAGTCAATTAATACGGCATCTCGTACAATTACTTACCACATTTATTCATCTCTTAAAGGCACACGTTTTGTGTGAGTTATTCTTAACTTCTATCTTTCATTTTCTGGCATTAGTTTATTTTATTTTTGTTTGTTTTTTTGTTTTTTTGTTTGTTTGTTTGCTTTTTGACAGTGACCATGTGGAACACCATTGAAACAACAATCTGATTCATCAGCTGAGCTCCCCCTTTACCAAACATATAGAGAAGATAATATGTAATAATTATATGCTTAATTATAAACGTGTGAATTTTGTCTAATACCAATTCCGGAGCAAAGCAACACTTGTGAACGATTGTACTCCTCAGGGTACTGCAGTCCCTGTGAGTAATGCCTGCAGCTCCTGCATGGTCGCGGATGTGTATTATTTGGCTTAGCACACTGCATGGATATAATGTCAGGAAGCACAAAGTTAGCGGAAGGGCTAACGTCCCTACCCAAACTTCTTTTATCACCTGCTACTGACCTGTTATCAACTGTTTGGTTTCTTGCTAGTCTCTTTAAATTTTAAAGAGCCAGTGTGACCCGGGGAGTGCAGTTGGGGTTTGTGACCATTTTGTTATTTCTGCTGCCATGCACTGTCAGACGTCTGCAAGTGAAGAACATGGCCACTGTCCCCAGTAAGCCCATGGCATAAAAAATTCAGACTAACTCCACTTTTTAAGCCATTTCTGATGAAGAGCACACTGAAATGAAACTGACTTATGCCAAATGAATATCATTGAATCACTGTGATTGTGAGGCTGATGTTTGTAACTTTGAAATTATTTATAAAACAGCAGTTCCATCTTAAGAGTGGCCATGCCATGAAGTGTGCACTTGCTCCTGGGAGAATACTCCGAGGTTTTCTGAGCACCATAAACCCAAATCTGAACAATAGAAAACAGAGGGCTTCAATCCAGCTGAGGCTTTGTCTTTTTACAGTACACTGCTTAGACAGGAAGAAAATACCTACTAATTACCCAGTCACAGCTGTGTCTGCCAGTGTATTGTTTAATCGATAACTGGGCTGACGTGATGGGGAATGTTTAATTCAAAAACAACAACCAGGTATGTGATTTGGTGCCTAAATATTTTAATTAACATCTGTGACAAACTGGTGATTTTGACCCGCAATATAAATACTTTTAAAATAAAGCACAAATGTTGCACAGATCACTTGAAAGAAAGGAAAATTCTCGGTTTGAGGAGAAAATATTTGGGGAGGAATAGGAGCAAACAGGCGACTGTCGTGTTACAAGAATAATCTTCATTAAAATCACAGGCAACAACACCAGGCCAACACACAGCTCATTGGGAATGCAGTGTGAAAAGAGAGGCCCACAGATTATCACTCTACGTAACTCATGTTTAATTTATCCAGGAGCAATATTGTCAAGAGCCTTACCATTCCAAAGAACTAGGCACAGATAAAAGCTGGAATAAGACTTAGGGAAGCCCAAAAATAACACCGGCTTCGAGTAAAATGCTGCAAAATGTAGCAAACACACTCGAGAGTGGAAGCATTAGAGACATCTTTGATATCTTTAGCACAGCTTCACAGTAGTGGAATATAAATGCTTCAGGATTGTTAATATTTCAAAAGATGACTTCTCAATGGAGTTGACGATAAATTGCTCACACAATAGCCAGACATGATAGCCAGCACTTAACCTTTGCTCTGATTTGAAACTGAACAACAATATCCTCCACATTCACCACGAGCCCTGCATGGTAGACTCTCTAAATCTAATATAAGAAGAAAAGCAAAATAGTCTTACGTTCGACTATTAGAAGTAACCTAAACCAATTTCTCTGTGCTCTGTGGCGTGTGTTTTTCTTCCTCCTCCTTCTCATCCTCCTCCTCCTCCTCCTCCTCCTCCCCATGGCTGAGTGAAATGGAATTGCCTCTCACATTCAAAGACAGCTCTAGGAAGGTGATAATAGAGCTACTCCCTGCTGTCTGCAGGCAGGAAATAGGAAAGTGGCATATGGGGCCAGGAACCAAATAAAGAGGAAATGTGACCAGGCAAGGGAAGGAACTAAAGGAAAGGTTAATGATCAGTTCTGAATTCTACAGGGAAGAGAACTATGTTCCAAGTTGAGAGGAAAAATAAATCCGACATGATTTATGTCTCCACTGCTCACATCGAGGCTGTCACAAACAAACACATTGAAACCAGTTGATTTTCTTCTCAAACTTTTCCAATGATCAGAAAGTAAGAAATGTCGTGATCAATTTGATTTTTCTTTTTCGTGTTTTTGCAAGAAGAATGTTTATCCCATACAGCCGCATCTGTGCATCTCACTGCATGGTGCAGGAATGGCATATAAGAAAAAAAAAGAGGAAAGAATAAAGTGTGATTATTTCACACTGATTAAAAGATGAGAAATACAAACAGTACCTTATAATCAAGACCAAATCCATCTTCACAGCCTCACCAGTGTGCTCCAACAAGTGTGAACTACTGGCCGATGTCCTACTGTTGCCTTTATAGCAGCCCAACACACTCACTGCCCTGCAGCATCTCCAAAAGCTTTTAGGAACTGATCCACTCTTTAAATGACCAGGAAACTAAGCCACCATACAGGGACTAAATTAGAAATTGGACACTGAACACTGATTCGTGTATGAGGGGGGTAAAAAAAAAAAAAAGAAAAGATAAATCGTAGAACAGAGGAAAAAACATTTGCAGCGTGTGTGAGTGAAAACATGAAAATTAGTGCTGTGAGAGCAATACAGTGGGTGTGTTATCATTAGCGGGATGTAGGATACATTATCAGTGAGGGCATTTACTTTCGAATTTTCACCCTGTTACCACACCTTAGTTGAAAGAGTTTGTGCCCTTTCACCAACAGGCTAGGCTCCCACCCTTTAACTATCAGTTACATCTGCTGAGGAGAAAAAGGGAATCAATTTTGAAGCAATTTACACTTTGGTTTTTGCTGCTAGTGAGCTTCTTATAACATTCATCTTAAGTTGTCTGTTTAATTATCTGAGAGAATGGGAAAGGATATGGAAACTGAATAAAACTGTGGGTGTAAGAATCAACTGTCATGCACAATGTGGAATTTGACAGCATTATACAAAACACACGTTGTATGCTGACACAGGTGCACAGAAACGCACCCTGGAACATTACAAAGACACGAGTAAGTCGCTGTGTATTAGCAGGTCAGACAAATCAACATTTAAAAACAGAATAAACACTGCATTCAAATATTTTTGCTGGCACAGACAGCCACAGCAACAGCTGGACATTAGAGACAAAGCAGCATCACACGGGCCAGCTTTTTCCAGATCTGACAGCTAGATCATTTGAAGCTGACAAGATAACACTTAAATGCAAAGGTGACATGACAGTGTCTTCAGAGCCAGATGGATCAATACTCAGCTTGGCTTGTCAGGATCTGAGCAGTGGTTCTGCAGCCATGGGTTTGTTTTTTTTGTGTGTGTGTGTGTGTGTTTTTTTTTTGTTTTTTTTTTCTTTATGCTGCCGGTTTGAAAATAGGCTATCACTGTCTGGCACAATGTCTGGTACGTTATCAATGAGCAGATTTCCTTTCTTATGTTACAACTGAAATATTGATTCATTCAATTTATCAAAACAGCCCAGAATTCCAGAGGAGACCCAGAGCCTTTTTTGCTTTCAAATTTTTTAAGACTTCAAAACTCCTTTGCAAGGTCTCATGATAGAAGATACTAGCGCAGCCACAAAACAGATACGTATCAAATTCTCAACTAACTGGTAGACATATTTGTGAAACTAAAATGATCAATGATCTGTCAACTCGTAGTTGCAGTCAAAAGGCCCTCGAAGTAGCGCACTTTTCCAAAACGTCCCCAAGTGATACAGCCAAGAAGTCCCGTAGATCAGTTAGAAAAACTCGGCAATTTGCCTTGGTGGCCTTCCAGGCTGCACTGACTGGCACTATTTCTATTTTTCCCCCTTCTCCCTTCCACATCTATACACTTAAATAAAAAAAAAAAAATCCAATCTATTTTTCAAATATTCAACAGTCCTTTTTTGTTGTTTTTTTGCCTGGGAGAGGTAAGGAGTATTGTTGAATAATGCAGCCAGACAGGGATCTCCCTGAGCTGGTCTCTACAGGCATCACTGAGCAGGTCTGATCCCACTTGAGTAGCATCTATCATGGTGACATCATCATTCACACAAGGAGATATGATAAGACAGTAGTACACTACTCTACTACTTGAGCCAACTCTAAAGCAGGCAGTGGTGTTACTCATTTAAACCAATCTACTGGCCATCTGTTGATGCTAAAATCACGGTCTGACTGCCATTTCCAAATCAAACACCATCAGTATGCCTTTATTGCTTTCTACTGAACGTGAACATGTTTTTGAGAAAAAAAAAAATTGGTAGCTTGTGAGACACTCACATATTCTCTTTTACCTTGTGTGATTCTCGTGGGTGTGTAAATGTAAAAACCACGGGGACAAGAATCTACGGAAAAAGAAAACAACATCTACATGCAGCAGCAGCAGGTCTCTACCTTGCAGATTAGGGCACTGGGAGCACTTTGCAGGTTGTTGTCACAGGTATGACGAGGGAGGATTGTGCTTGCTATCCCCAAGTTACACAAGGTGTGAACAAAATATGCAGCCAATTTGTTTTTGTGCAGAATCAGAAGAGGGAAGAAAAAAAAATCACAGGATTATATTTTGGTTTATCTGTTTCCCATTTGCTTTGGATGCCTATTTACTATGTGCAATTCAGAATTTTTTTTTTAATTATTATTATTATGATTTCAGTTTTATCAGTAGCTTGGAGGTACAACTGAACACGTATGTTCTGGTTCAAATGGTTATTTTAAACGGACTGCAAGTGACATCAAATCAACAACTAAACACCAGACACAGCATCAAAAGAAACCAATCCAATCCAACAAGCTCAATCAAATCACAAGGACAAAGAGAGAGTGCGAGCATTGGCACAGGAATTACCAATCTTGGGGGAATTGGCAAGACCAACAGCAAGCAAGTGTATTACATATGGCGTGCCATTTTCACAGCTTCCACAAAGAGAACACAAAAAGTGTTATATCTCACTATCTAAGACTAATAAACAACAAGATATGCTGAATCTGTTCAATGCTATAACAAAGGCTTAAGGTAACTGGAGCTTGCCGAAGACTTTTCGGTTCGCATCTGAGCTTAGAATCCAGCAAGATGATAAATTGTGTTGTCGGAGCCGAGCGAAGCCGGTAAATTAAGCCGTCCTCCCACTAATTCTATGAGGTGTCAGTCAGTAAAGTGGCCTGCCAGGATGACTTTCAGCTCTGATCAAGCCAGATGGTTTCTTAACACTGAATAAATGAATTGATTTGTATGTAGCATCTCTAACAAGGTTCATATTCTTCTACACATGACACAAAGGTGGTCAGAAAGAAAATATGAGCTATGATCTGTTAACCTCCAGGAGGTACATTGTGAATCTCGTCAGCGCTACTGGCATGAATATGACTAACATCCTCACGGTGTTGGTATCTGTTATGTTGACAAAGTGTCAGTACAAGGCCTTTCTCATCACAAATGTACATAGCTCACACTTCAAGTGGTATCATCTTCATCCCATCTCTCTACACTTTATTACTATCATTAGATGGATCACTGCACTTTCCCTATGGTGTGAACTGCTATCAATTATGCAGCCATCTTTCAATTATTGTATATTGTGAAAGTACCTGCTAATGAATTGTGAAACAAGTGTGTTATGGTGTGATTGTACTGGGCAATAACCAGCTACTGTACACTTACGCACCTTTTTTCAATTAGATCAGCACGATTTTTTTTTCTTTTTTAGTCATTAAGCACATTTGGTGTAAGGAGGTCCACCTTGCACTTCGCCAAAGGTGTTTTTGCAGTTGCTGTTAGCCAGCAGCATCCCAGCCCCAATGCATAGCCACTGCTGTATGTAATAGGACTCCGAAGACCACATGAGAGAATCTACTGTGATTTTCACTGGGGATTTTGATATTCACACCTGTACTAGGTGTTGTTTGGGAGTCTGATAAGCATGTGTGAAACCAGAGGGGTGACTAGAATGGGGACCTTATTTGAAGGGAAAGATCTTTTCCTGATACATCTATCAAGGACAGCACTGTTGTCTTGTATTTTCATGTGTAACAATAAGAAGGAAAAAAAGCTAATCAAGCACAGTGTATCTTAGATACCAGCCATGTGTCTAACTGGCCATATGGCTGTGTGCGAAAAATAGAATGCCCAATAACTACGTAAGGATTCAAGTAGCATGAGGAAAAATAAAATATTTCTAACTTTGCCAGCCTGATAGTTATTGAAAACACAGCTCTTGAACTAAGGGTTTCTCTCAGAGCTACTGCAACAATAGAGGATTCTGCCGTGATAGGTTTAACCAAATGGTGTATATGGCAAAATAATTTTCTGCATATGAAGAAAACACAAACCTTATCATTACAAGATCAGAGGCTGAAAAACAAAGCATGAGAGTTGCTCCTCCTTTCTCTACACCACTGATGTTCAGAGGCAGCCTGTTATTGGAGGTGTTAATTGGCAAATTCAGTACAAGTCAAGAGCATGTTCCCTGTCGTCCTCGCCCAGCAAGGCTAGGTCATTAAACCGAGAATGGATTCTTTCATGCTGCCTTAACCCTTGAATTGCAAGTTACCACTCCGCAAACATCCCCGTGCTCAATCCCACCCCCATGTGTCAAGAAGAAAAACAACCTACACTGATTTAACAGTGACAATAAAATAACAGGAGGATGACATCTTGAGAGCCAGACTTTCAGTTGTAATTTTTTTTTTCAAATTGGCAGCTAAATGTCTTCAAAAAGTTCAGAAGTTTGCAAATATCCAACACTTCAACCCTCCCCAAGTAAAAAATAAAAGTATTCTTTACTGTAGTGGCTGAACAGTGTGATTTTCAGAACAATAGCATCATCAAACTCCACTGATCAGTGCTTTTGTGCTCTGTGTATTGAATGGACCTCTCATCCGCCTGAAATGTGAGCCTCCTTTGGGGTTCCGGGTGCGATCTCACCACTGCCTCTGTCATCACTTGCTGTGACTGCCAAATTTCTGCTCCAGAAATCAGGGCTCTCAGACCAGCACTGAAACAAACACAATGGAGAGGGGCCGTTCTGAGACTTTGCACAGGCAGCGATGGCTTCAACACATTTAATCGAACACAAAGTCAGCTCCACCACTTCTGCACAGGGAGCACAAGGAGCCCAACGCATGGCAAGACAACTGTGAGGTGATACTCTCAGCTCACAACGCCATGAGAGTTGGCAGTCTCTCATGCCAATGGTGACCAGTGCACAGACAGTTGAATATGCTTCTCTCCTAAGTTGTTAATTATCTAAATGACATTGATGTGAAGAGGGCACGCTAGCCACGTGACCTTCATCCACTTGCTATCTCTCTGTTTTGTTTCGATTTGATTAAACCCTTTAGCAATCTATTTTTCCCCTTTGTGTTATACTTTCTTGGCAGTGGCACAATTTAATAAACACTGTTTAAATATTTGAAAGAGTAATTGCTGAAAATAATGATTTAGGGCAATGGTGACTCTTCTGTTCATTGTCTATTGAAATTATAATCCAATTAATGGCCAGTAAAGAAAAGGGTATGTTTCTTTTGTAGAGTTCAGGTATTTTAATGATTATTGTTGTTTAAATAATGTATTATAGCACTAATTGCTTCACATCAATTAATGTCAGAAACCAAACAGACAAATGTTATATCTATAGGAGATGAAGTGTGAACGCTTGATTTATAATAGTAATAATAATAATAATATATAGTGAAGTGTAACACCAAAACTGGGAAAAAAGTTATAGTTAATGTATACTCACAATTAACAAAAAAAAAACCCAAAAAAACAATTTTTTAAATAAATTTTTATTTCAAGTAGATTCACTCTATAATGCAAGACTGACCAATAAAAAACAAAAAATCAGCATTTGCATTCATTTGCATCTGACTGGACTTCCTGAAATGTTTGTCTTTGTACTGATGGGACCACAACCACTGTCAGAGTGTACAAAACACAAAAGGGTCAGAAAATAATACAAGTTGTTCTGCAGTCTCTGTACTGTTTCAGCCTGCTAAGCTGTTTATTAGTAATATCAGATTTAAAATTTGTATTTTGAGTTTAATTTATATATATATATATATATATATATATATATATATATATATATATATATATATATATATATATATATATATATATATATAAATTAAACACTAAACTACTTCCACAGTGATCCTTTTCAACTTAAATCCATCTTAAGACAAGTGGTGCATTCATTTAATAGAATATCGAACCTCTGAGCAGGCATTTCATGCTCAAACTAACAAAGTATCTGCACTGAACCATATAGTGAACTGTTACTGTCTTTAATGCATGTTAAACTCACAGTACAGCTATTTCAGCTTGGATAAACATAGGATAACCAAAAATCTTTAAAAAGGCAATAGCAAAGTGCATAGAGTTATACTGTACATCAGTTTCTTCCTTCTCTCCCCTACTTGGGAATGACTATAGTCCCCTGAAGCTGGTGACTTCCCTGTCTCCCCGAACTTACTGCAGCACCGACTGATGGTGCAGAAGCACTGCTGATTAGCATGCAGTAATGATGGTGAGCTGGGCTCCATTGTTCTAACACCTCCCCTCTCCTCCGCACCAATCTGTCACCATTCAGTGGGCTAGAGCTGCCTCAAATGCTTCTCTCCACAAATGAGATGGATAATTAGTTGCCCCTCACGAATGCTGCACTCTTCTCACCCCTGATTGCTTTCACCTTCTTGCTCCTGGCAATTTTGACACCTTGTAATCAGCCTGCTACTTCTCCGTCTCAATCCATATCCTTCTCCCTTTTTTTTTTTTTTTTTAGTCCTCTTCCATTTTTTTTATAGCTCTTAAATATGTTTCAGATCTACCAGCTCTGGTAGCAAATGCCCCAAGGAGAAAGATGGATCTAATATTTTGTTGAAAATGATGACAATAACAGTCCTTTCAGCTAAAGCGAACTTTTCACAAACAGTTCCCTTTGCCGTGTACACCCATAAGTAAATATAGTGTATGGAAATACACAAAAAATAAATAAAATTATAGCTGTCAGTACGAGTTTCTTCTTCCAAATAACAATGAATGACAACATAATTATGAGCAAGCAGCTGTTCATGATCCCAGAGAGAAAAGCATGCAGGCAGCACAATGTTCGATTGTTCACAGATTAACCAGAGAGGATCATTAGGGATATGTATTTGCCAAAATTAAAAAAAGAGAGAATAAATTTGCTTATCAGTGCTCATGATGTGATGTGAGAAGAATTATGTGGTTTATGTCACTCCAGAAGAAACATGCATTATGTTTGACACATTACAGTGGATCAATATGTAGGTAATATTCATGTTTGTATATACTCCAGTTGGCAGGTGTTTTCATTATTTTCCCCTACGAACAGGGTGTATTGTCTTTTAATATTGCTCTTGCACATTAGTCTAATGACTCATTAGTTCAGAGTAGTTGATAGCATTATAGCATCACTTCCTTACACCCTTTGAAGCTATTTATATAACACAAAGAAAGGCTCAGCAGCAAATATCATTGAAGTCTGAACTTACAAATCAGTCAGTCTGTTAGGGGTATTTGATTGTTGTAACTCACTTGAGTTATAATATTCAGCACTTGTAAAGAGAGGGAAAAAAAATGTTGCAGTCTTCACACCAGCTCATCTATCCAGCACAAGTGTTACCAACCCAAAGCTGAAGGTCTGCAAGGGCCTCACTGCACAACAAAGTGTTCCAACACAGTGTCCCCGTTTTCTCAAACATCATCACACTGAATGGTGAAAATCACTGCAATCGTTGCAAAGGTGTGAATAAATGCTGCGGAAGTCATAAGATGATGCTGCTGTTTAAAAATAATTCAGGTTTAAGGTACACACTGTAAACTCTGAAGACGCTGTTTACAAAATACCTGCATCCTCGTTCACTCTTTTAACATATCGAGAAACTGCCATTGTTTTCCGGTAATTTCACAGCGTAGCAGTGTAGTAGTGTAATGTAATTTAAAACTGGCACATCTTCAGTCATTTTATTACTTTGAATAGCACAGTTGAAATGAAAGAAGAATCATATCATGTTCCTGTAACCATTAAAATAAACGTGCGCATATAATCAGTTAAATATTGCCTGTAATAAAACAATAAGTATACAGATAGCAGGGTAATTTGCCATCTAATTGAACGAGAGTATCTGTGTGGACAATCTTATTAAACACATGGTTACAAACGTATTTGAAAGATGGAAATGTCTCAACAGCTGCTTCATATTATTCTGTCTTAATTATAAAATGTGGAGGAATGATGAGAATTACCCTGAAAATAGTGCTAATCGCCATGTTCACCATTCCAGAGATAATTAATGTTTGAGTAATTATTGGCATTTCTAATACATAATATATTGTTATTCCGCGAGATCCAAAACCCAACATCAAAGGGGGAAAGGTGTGTGTGTTATCACACCCACTCTTTCTTATGTATGGATACATTTCCCAACATACCAGTCTATATACTATATATTAATATTGTATATTTGCATGTTGAAATCAATTCAAATGATAAAAAAAAATATTGTGAGTCTAAATGTGTTTATTTGCTCACATATAACATACGCATCACTGTAAAATCTCAGTGGGATTTTAGAAAAATATAATGGGCAAGAAAATGTACCATTTAATTCTTCAGTATTAAATAAATGAATTCAAGTCTCATTGCAGTGTCATTTGAAATCCAGTACAGCGCTTGTACTTCATGGCAGGCACAACTAGACCATGAAAACAGTAAAGTCTTGAAACAGTTGTGGCTTTTCCCCCATCAGTCTCTGCTTCTACTGTCACTTGTCTGCGTCATTCTTATGAGAGAAATGCAAGTAGAGGTGGCTGTTCATTTGGTCCGGAGGAACCACAGCATTGCAGAAAGCACATTCACCAGTGCTGCTCTGAGGTGTCCCCAGCTCTGTCCTCATATCAGCTGCATCACACAGCTTAGGTCTCCAGACAGGCTGCAGAGCAGGATGAATCAAAGAAAAAAAAAAAGATTATTTATGCTATCCTTACAATCACTCTACCCAGCCTACTACTAAAGTAGGCTGGACCACTTGGCCTTAAAATTGAGGTATCTGTTGCTTTAAAGAATATGTCCCTGTTAACCCAGTAGTTAGAACAAATACTAGCCAGAAGTAAAGACAAAAGCTATTCTCAAGTGTTTAATTAACTTGCTATTTATGAATTCTGTGTTCAAACTATCCAAACAGTCATACCTATTATTAATGCCTGAGTTGGTGTAATCCAGGGATTGAATCATATAATGAAAACTGGACCAACTTGTAGCTCTTACTGCACGTCATTCACGTTTCTTTTTTTTCTTTTCTTTTTTTTTATTAGGCATTTAGACACATCAGCAATAAAATCCCACTTAACCATCATACTTGTTTCAAATCAGATTCAGACACTGTAATGTTCTTCCATCTGGCTCACACTTTCCAGCAAAGATGCCAAATATAACCAGAGCATCCATGCTTAAGTAAAAAAAGAATCAGCACACATTACACAGTAATACGTTTCAAGTTTAGCCAAGGGGATATTTTTGGACTTCACACTGTTTCACTCCTCCATTAGTAAAGACCAATCAGAAACTGATAATTTGCTACTAGTTTTCTCAGACCTTCTCCCGTGATTCTCACCTGCTGGGGTCCCCGCACGCTCTCCTGGGAGAGTGTAGATGATGTTGTGTGGGAGGGGGAGTTAGCGTAGACAAAAGGCACGGACTCCTCCTCTGTCAGTGTGGAGGAGACACTACTGAGAGGCCGCTGCACAGGCATGGTCAGCCCAATCTGTCTATCTGGAGCACTGTTCAGGAAGTCATATTCACTGTCCGCAGAGGGCGGGAATTTGACACTGAGTTTGGTGAGAGATTCTACCCAAGTCCTTGTCCTCCTGGCTGGCGCCACGGGATGCCAGAGAGGTAGACACGAGAGAATTATCCACCTGTGGCCTTAGAGCTGAGGAAAAGCGTGCCTCTGAATCTGCGGTACGGTCTGTGCACTGGATGGGCATGGAGAACCGCTGATCTATCAAGATGGCAGAAAAGTAAAGTGATTTTACACAGGTCTTATTCTCCATTTCTGAGTCAACTCGCTGACATAGGTCTTGTTTAAGGACATTTGAGCTTGGCAGCGATTTACAAAGTTACACACATTTTTTAAAAAATGCCAAGTTTTCCTATTCCCATTCCCAACTTGTCCTTTCAGTATTTAGAGGTATATGATTTTTATTTTTATTTAAGATGTTAATATAGCAAAACTATATGTCACTAGGTTACATTATTATATAGGTACTATGCAGAGCTAGCATAAAGCATTTGTCAGTGGAATTATTAAATGTGTTTATCCACCTTTTTTTCATTGGTGGCCAGCTATGGTTCGTAGGGCAATCAGGCATTCATGTACACTCCATGTCATGGTGTTGCTATCCAATTAAACAACAAAGCAAAAGCTAGTATACTTGTAAACTGTTATGAACTATGACATATAAATATTAAACACGTTTTTTTTTTAAGTGACCAATTAAAGAAAACAAGTGCTTTCAGACAGTGCAAAGCAGAAGGTAATATTCAGTAAATATTAATATTACCATTTGATGTATCACTTCCTCCGTGGAATCTTTTTAAGTGATCTTTTTGTCTTTTGGTTAAAGACCGGATCTGTCTAAATTTCCCTTCAATCTCTTCAAAAGCTTCCACCATGTCCTGGCTGACAAACAGAGAAGCCAGGAGTAAAGAACAAAAATCCATTCTTTGCCTATAATGTTCATGCTCTTAAAAAATGATTGACACATACTAGGCGACGCTGCTGTTGACTGGCAAATTAGGAGCAACAGCAACAGAGCCCATATTCTCCTGAAAAAGACACATTAAATTTATAGCGATCATTTACAGCAATTATCCAAGGGCATATTGTTCATACATCTGCAAGCTTTATTTAAACATTGCATATTTATATTTACTTGCGAAAAATAATAATAACTGTAAAGCTCAAGCTGCTGAACTGTGCAGCGACATTATCCTCTAGCACCATCTGGTGAAGTAAAAGTGGATACACTGTGTGTGTGTGGAGATAAACAGAGAGTGGATACTATTACAGTAGCAAAGCAGGCCACAACAACTGCCTGAATGAGAGGAAAACAAATAATCAGAAGCATGGAAAATTATTCAAACATCTTTTTGTCAGGGTTTATAGCAGAAAAAGAACAGAATCTCTCTTTACTGCCTTTAAACCATGTACAAACTAAACTCTGAATGAAATGTTATAGCAGTCACAAAGACAAGCAATATTCTAAGCTTCAAGGTTAATACTGTATAGACTGAGTACTGGCATAATGTGATCCTTTAACATCCCTTTACCTTAACACACATGCAACACAGTAAAGCAGGAGTACCATCAACTTCACATACACCGTATGTGATCACATTTATGATTTCCTAACTGGAAACCTGTTTGGGAGCCATAACATTTCAGCTTTCATGTAGCCAAGATGCAGAAAGAAGCATGTTATAACTATAAACATACCGGGTGTAATTTCCTATAAGTGCTGGCCCCGTCAAGGAGAAGACTACATGGTTCACATTTCATTTCTCCTAAAAAAATCAAAACAGCGAAAATGATCAGTTTATAAATTAGGTAATACAAACAGATTCTGCATATATTCTGACAGCCCATGGCACGTCTCACTAACCTGATGGTTGCCTCGTTGCTGACAACTTTGCTTCAAGTTCTGAAATCAACTGCTGCTGATCTTCTATCTGCTTTTGAAGGTCTCGAGTGTATTGCTCATAATATTCAGTCTGTAAAATGGAGATTTCTGTTATTTTTCTAGAACCAGTATATTCACAGTAGTCTAAGCACCGTGTTGCATTTTCATATACTGAAACAGCCAAAGTAATTACCATGCTATTTGACATTTAATAACATAAGCAGAACAAACACTCTTTTTCGGGGAGGAAGCTAGCAATGCAATCTAAATCTAAAATTCTTGGTTCATTTGGCAGAAAGTTTAAAATAGTTGCACGTCATCATTACCACTTGCTGCAACTTCTTTTTAGCATTGTCCTTTTCGATGGAGACCTGACGATAAGCTTCAAATGCTTTATTGAGCTGGTCACCGATGTTCCTTTCCATGCCTTGTGCTCCACAATCATCACTGACACAGCACACATGAGCCCTACAAGTGAAACTACAAAATGTTTTTAAAACACACTAACAAAAGAAAGACACTCTTGAAAGACCTCGTAAACACTATTAGACCAGTTAAAAAACTAAGGTTTTTTTTGGTCATTTTTATAAAATTTCTACAAACAACTGTCAACTTGTCTTCGTGTACTTTAAAAATATTTTTTTGAGAAGTCAAAAAAAAATCCTTAAAGTGCTGCCAAATTGTTTGGCTGCTTTAAATGAGCTACTGATCCAAATGACAAAACCATGCCAAAACTTGAGTAAACAATCTTCAAAATATTTGCTTATTACCAATGAATATTGGCAGGTCTGATGGAATGAAAAATTGTCTTCATATTTCAACCATGAATCTCTTGTTCTAGCTCTGTAAGGAACTTGAAGCTGAAGCTGCAGCTGAGGTATTGGAAAGTAATGACAAATAATTACAGTTACTCAATGCATGTGTAATACATGAGTATAACACTGCCGAAACAGACACTCCTACTTGTTAGTACCGATCATCACACAACATTAAGCAATTCTGGGACAACTGCACCGCATATCTAACATCAGAAAGTTAAGGTGATGCCTAACACCTTAACTGCTGACGGCAGTCTCATAAAGAGCTGCTCGATTACTGAACAGCCTTCCTAACAAATGCCACCGTAAATAACAGTACCTGTTAGTGATACTACACTCCAACAGCTCCTGGATAAGTAGCAGTCTGTAGCCACAGGCTCAGTTAGTAAAGGAGAGTAACACTTAATGTTGAAGCCTACCGGGACGCAGCCGTGGGTAATTTTAAAAGTGTCGCTCAAAATCTTCTTTATACAGTTCCGTATTCTTTAAAGTCTAAGTGTCTGATAAGCCGTAGCTCATTCAGCCGGCGTTGACTAAAGCGACTGAGCAAGAAGAAGTCCTGAGATGAGTTTACCTAGCTGCCAGTGTTAGTGAGTGTCCTCTTACCTTCATTCGAGTAACTGTTGAAGTCGAATTTATTGTTTTGACACTACCGCAGCGTCGTCGCCTAATCTTGAGATGCAAAGTTACGAAGCGCTGGAGAGGATATGGCTATGTATGTTTTACATAGCCTAGTTGAGTTGGGAACTTCCCTCGGGGAATCCCCTCATACTGTAGACTTCCGCCTTTACTCGATTCTGGCCAATCAGCGTGGAGCTCAGAGGAGCGCTGGGTGGTTAGCTGGTTGAGGGATCTTCCAGCCTACGCGTCTGCAAACCGACTGTTGTGCATGTGAAAACTGTCCCCAAACTTGAGTTAAGCTGTGCTCATTTTGCTTTCCAGATTTTTTTTAAATCTTGCAATTGAACATTCACCAAGTTCTGTCGAATGAACCGAGTCTGGTTTCGTTAAAACAAGCTATAAGTAGAACAAAGTTCTTAAGGGACACACTGGTAATAAATGCTGATGGGCCTCTGTTGTAAATTTCTGGCTTCTTTATATACTACAGTGTCAAATGAGCAAATAAGTAAGATATGATTTTAACAACGCATTTGGAGACCCCAGTCTTTTAATAAATGTGCACATAGGAAAAAAACTAATAAGCAGGGAGTTTAGGGTTTTGTAGGGTCTCTGGGGATCTGGAGATCCTGTGCACTTGACTGCTCAGCCTGCTTAGTTGGTAATCTAGATTTGCAGTGCGTGTATGTACCACTTTGAACAACAGGTTGTTTCAAACTGCAGTGCATGAGACTTCAAAACAAAGTAGAAGGAAATGAGACATTGCAACAAAAAAATGCATATTATAATAATCCTGGAGTACCAGCTGAGTTTTTAAAAAATGTTCAAGTAGCAGTGCATCAGAATTCTGCTTTACTTTGCAGGATGTGCTATGGGATATGTAGACTTTTAAAAAAAAATCATAAAACTTAAGTTTTATGATTAACTTTTTAATTTTTTAGCAAACGGTTTAATGCTGAAATGTATCCAAGTTTTTGAGTTAAATGTGTCCATGCTAGGATAAATAAATATAATTTTTAAAAGGCATTTTGATTGTTGTCTGTTTATCAGCTGGCTAAATCACATAACCATCACATGGGCCCCAGACATCTGATGCCTCAGCAGTCCCTAAATTACTGTATGTTGGTTGTTTTCAAATCAAATTACAGTGCAATGTGATGCAATGTAATGAGTTATTATATCATTTGAGCCAAATTTCAGTTTTGTTGCTATTTTAATATTCATTACAAAATAATTAAATTAAATCCAATTCAAAATAGAAATATGTACAAGTGCGGTATAAAATTATAAACACATGGTCACTTAATATACTCACACCTAAACATACTACAATCTTACACACACACACACACACACACACACACACACACACACACACATATGACATGAACTCGTGATTACATTTTAAGCAGTTTCTCAGCATAAAAATATACTTGTGACTGTTGACCTTATACTACTTCCTGCTGTCTTAATGTCCCTCCTTTTTGTAGAGAATTCATGCTATAACAGTTCCTATTGTTTTGTGCAAACTGAAAATGACTGCACATGATTTTTGAGTAACAGTTCTGGCCTGCATCACTTCTAGCCATGCTCCCATTAGCCAGACTGGCCAAAGCAAAAGGAAAGCCAAATACTAGTAGCACTAACGGAATAACCAGTAGATGGCAGCTAAGAGTGAATTTTAATGATAAAGCATCCTAACGTGTTATAGTGACTTTAATATAAAGTAAGTGAAGATTCTGGGAGACGAAAGCATATTTTGCAACCCACTGAAGTTAAAAATATTATAAAATAAAATACAGTTTATTTTATACCACTGGATACAAGTCCGAATACGGTCCGCCGGGAGCACCAAGACATTTCCCGTTGGCCTGATGGTCGTCGTGGTCCACCGTGAACATTTAATTTAAGCAGCGATACTATAAAAAGCAACAATTTAGTTAATGGGACTCTACAATTTCACGTATCAGGCGCGACTCGTCGCCTATAGACTATAGGTGCCCGTGGCGCGCAGGTACTCTCCCCAAAGACGCACAGAGACGCGAGGGCGCAGCCTGTCCCGGTACGCTGTCTACCTATTTTTGTACAAATAGCGTCAGACAAGTCACTCGGGGTAGAGTAGGAAGTGAGAGGGAAAAAACAGACTAAGGTAAATACTGTAAAAAATATTATATATACTATGTGCCGTTTTTATTGTAGTTTATATTCAATTTCAGTGAGGGTGTTACATTTTTTGATGATCGATTATAAAGATATGCATAAGATAACGCTAATTGTGTTCTATGTCGGTAATGCACCGGGTGCATTTGTATGCCCTGTAACTGGTGTATTCCTATTGGTTTTGAAGGCGCACCTATAGCCTCAACCTACCTTCAGAACAGTAATTTTTGCATTTCTAACTGGATAACTTTAATCGCTGAGGAACATAGGGCACAGGCTTGTTGTCACTATTGAAGATAACATGATATCCAAACATAAAATGTCATTTTAAAGACACATATAACATCCTAAATTGTGCAATTGTTCTTTTTGCTCAGTTTTTCTCTGATTTCGAATATATTTCCCTGGCCAAAGAAAGACAAAAATAGCTGGTTGGTAGTTTTGTTTTGATTTTTTTTTTTTTTTTGAATTTCCCATGCTAGATGTCCAATATTATTGTTGAAGTCGATTGTTTTGGCTACAATGATTGTGTAGAGAAAAGCCCTAAATAACAAATAACATTAGCCTATAAAACTGAGCAGTTTGTTAGTTGAACAGAGTGGAACAGTGTCTCTTTAGACATTTTTATCTTAACTCTCTTAAGTTCTGGTATAAGTCTAACTTCTGTGCCTAGCTGTACTGAAAATCTTCTTTTCTCTATATTATTGTGCAAAGGGTATATCTTGTGTTAAATGAGCCTTCAAAGTTTCCGCTGTCTTGGTCTGTAATTGATTGTCCACAAATGCAGGATGACTGTATGAGCATGTCCGTGTATGAACTGGTGGAGACCTTCACATGACCTGTTCATCACAGCTGGGATTCCAGTGACTGGGCTCCTGACTCATCTTAGGATCATTTCCCCAAGCCCCTCCCTGACCCTTACTGACATTCCAACCTCAACCTTTGCTCTTGCTGCGTTAACTTGCAGACCCAGATTGCCACAAACAACCCCAATTCATAGCACTGACTTCCTCTAAGAGAACACAGTGCCTCTTTAGTTCGCATATTTTTTTTTCATGGTTGCTTTGAACTCATGGTAATCTGACATAACCCTAGTCTTGTGGTTCTGGTAAAGAAAAATGTCACTGAGACTGTGGTATTCTGATAAGCAATGTCGCTACAGTGAAATACTGAAAAAGGCATATGACTCATTTCAATGACCACACAATCATTCACCTCAAGTACCATTTTCTCTTTCTGTTCAGGCCTCAATTCACCCAGTGTTCATAATTCCTGTAGAGGAAATTGTATTACTTGATTGGCGGCTCAGGACATGATACCACAAAGATCAGAAAATATGCATGTCTGGGTCGAAAATAAACCACACTTAAGGTGAGAAAAAGTGCAAACATGAGCATGATTTGTGAGTACTCTGATCTCATTCATATAGTGATTTGCTCTCTTTGCTCTATGTTCCTCCAAAGTACTGAATGCACAGTCTTCCCTCTCCCTTGTATGTCCCATAAATCATAATTGGCTCTAAAGGATCTTTTCTGTGCATTACCAATGACTAGGCTGAAAGGCGTGCGTGTCGTAATTTATTTCACATTTCACAGAACGAATTCCCATCAACAAAATGCGCATTTCCAGGATTGCTAGACCGCAGTATTTGCACGTACTTCACTAACCCCAAAGCTACTGATGGACAAGTTATAAAAGAAGTAAACAGGGGATAGGCTAGTCTTGCTACCTTCATATCTATAATCAGTCTTCATTACATGCAGCCATTTAATAGAGACATACAATGCACGACCTTCCCAAAGCTATTTTTACCTAATTCCCTGACCTCAGTGGTTAAACTGTGGTATCGGCGGTGAAGAGTAACGTCATAAATTTCAGCAGAAATGATCTCTGGGGAAATTTTTTGTCCTCCTTCAGCATCAACAGGGTATATAGATTTTTATGTCTTCTGTCCAATATAGGGTGATGGTATGTGTACGTCAATGAATTATAAATGCCCCCAGTCTCTACAGTTAGCAGGATTAGTATATTGTTGTCCACCTAGTGCTATGTTGTATCAAGGGATGTAATTCCCTGGCATTACATTACCCAAGACGACAATCCCATTGTCCTCAGTAACATATCTGTGCCATTTTTGAAAAGGATAAAGAGCTTGCTGTTACACGGAGCCCTGTTCTAAATACAGATCACACAGGAGCCTGGCTCATCAGTAAATCTTGAGCCAGTGAAGGGTCTATCCGTGTTTCCTCCATGTCTAGCAAAATAAACAATCTGCTGTAGGTCTGCAGAAACTTGAGATCAGACTGAGGGTAGAGCTGAGGACTCTGGCATGCAGGAGGTTGGGAAAGGGGGGTTGGGAGAAACACACAGATCAGATTTCAGAAGTCCAGACAGAGGTGAAGCGAATGAAAAAAAAAAACTGGCTGTTGAGAAAATCACAAACTAATAATAATAAAACTCTGCAGGCGATATTCTTCTGACTCCAGAGACTCCTTGCTATTTGACTGAGGTGGCACTGAAGTGTTGAAAATCTGTGAGCAGGTTCTGTTCTGCTATCAATTTTGATGCAGTGCATCTAATTTGTGTATAAATTACAGTACTTATTTGTACACACACTGCGACCTACAGCAATTTCAACCTCCCTGAATATCTGAATTATAGAGGTTTTATCAACTCCATATCCTGTTTCTCCAATTATCACTGAATCCATTTGATGATATTTTGTTTGGTTTGGGGGGTTTTGTTCTACTTTGGATGACAGACTTAATACTGCTGTGGTAAAACTTTCCTGCTTGTCATATTTTTAGCTCGTTTAACTTTATGCTTAAATAACTGGTCATGTACAGTCCGGATGAGCCAATAACTTATGGCTGGCTGTGCTCAAACACGTGCATTGATTTCTAATTTGTCAGGATAAGATAAGGCATTTCAGGAACTCACAATCAATAATCACATGGAAAGGGTGTGTGCAAGTGAGTTTTGGATGATATAAATGCAGTGGGAATATTTGAATAACAGCATCTTCATGGGAAAAGGTGAAATCAAAACATTCTCACATTTCTGTGATTCCCAGTACCCGCAGAGTATTTGGTTGCATATGCTGTACGTGTAAGGATTTGTTGGCCCTCATGAGGCATGCGGAACATCCCTGAAAACTAGCTGTATGAATACACTATGGAAAAAGGTGGGTTTTGATGTTACAGGTGTGATATAAAGATTACAGTATTTCCTTTCATAACATCTCCAAAGGCACAAATTGGCATGATTCATTTTCAGAAGTGAAAACATTAAAGAAACCGACTGAATGTTAATGGTCCTGGTGAACGGGAATACACAGCTTGTAGCATAAAATAGGAGAAGGAGGCTGTACATGGAGCAAAGTGAAATAAATGAAAGGGTATGAGGTTAACAAAGGCTAGGAAAGTCCCTTGTTGACCCGTGGGCATCTCAGCTCACTCTAGTGCTCCTCATTACTAATGCTCATGAAATTTTTATGATAGACTTGGATTCCAGATGGATATCTACAAGCAAGAGGAAACACAGCATGTATTCACACTACTAGTTATCCTATTATGAAAGCAGTGAAAAATCATGCTTTTAGCTGCATTCGTACATCCTCAAACAGATGGAGGCATGGTAGGAGGTATCTAAGATTACTGGAGTGTTTAACCAAACAAAGGTCAACGAGTGTGTGTAAAAAGTGAAAATACAGGTTATGGTGACATCTAACTGATGTGCAAAACCATATTTTATTGTGATCACAATAAAATTACACCTGTCATATTCCATTCTTTGAATTTACATGATTTCTGTTTGGTTCTTTTCACTTTACATTTTTACAAAATAACTGTAAATGTCTATGGAGATGCTATGGATAAAACAAAGCAGCTGTAGCTGATGGTAGGCCCCTTCACCAGTGTAAACTTTGACGATCAAACTTCATTTTCAAGGTGAATGCATCGGCTGCACCAGTGGAACTGCAGACGACAGCATTATGCTGAGGCTGAACAGCACCACACAATGTTTACAATATAGTTTTGAGAGTTGCCTGGCAGCAGAATGCACACAATGTAACAGCCCAATGGTTATGCGAGTATCAGGCCTGAAAGAACTTCCTTTGTATACATGCTACTGCGGGCCATTTGACATTAGCAAAATGAAGGTCAAGTTCCACAATTTAACCTTTCAATTTAACTTTTTTCATTAAGTAGTTGCAGTGATTTGACTTTATTCTATATTATCTGCAACAAATGGTAAACAATTATGTGCAGGTTTCAGGTGTTCTATGACCCTTACAACTAAAGGATCACTAACCTAACCAAAGGGCCTGATGAATACTGGCACTGCTGCAGTCCTTTATAATGCTGTAAGTCAAGCACAGACATGGACCACATGGTGAGGCTCACTAATGATTGTGGAAGATATCTGAAACATCTTAATGTATGATCTACTGAACCATGATGTATGATGTCATTATAAAGGATCATCCTCAGTTTTTCATTATGTAGTCAGCAGACTGACTCAATCATTTTGGGATAACTGAGAGGAGTTGTCAGGAATGCCACCCCTACCAGCACACAAATAAAGACAAACCCACATAGTCACTGTCAGCTATTGTTTGTTTTGGGGTTTTTTTCTGAGGCTAATTTATAGCTAAGAGTGAAGGGAAATGAATCTGTCGCAATAAAAAACACCCTCCCAGCTCTTCCCAACCCATCCATCCAGGCAGGAAGGTACAGAGCTGTTACCAACAGCTTCCTGGAGCTGCTAAAACGCTGTGCAACACTGACTCTTGCAGTGCCACATCTCAGGAATCCAACACAGACGGGAAGTGAGGACGAATGTGTCTCTGCCTTTCACACGTCGAGCTGTGAGACTGTAATTATTGCTATAATTTTGTGAGGACAAAACATTTTTTCTTCTATCCCTCTTGTTTGCTGGTAGAGACTGCTTTCATGAGTTCAGGGAAGAGTAAGAACAAGTAGCCAAGTAGCACAATGTCCTAAAATAAACTCACTCTCTTATTTCCCTTGGAAATACCCAGAGTGTGAGTGCTTGCGTGTGTGTATGTGTGTGTGTGAGAGAGAGAGAGAGAGAGAGAGAGAGAGAGAGAGAGAGTTTTAGCTTATCTATCAGTGTGTATAAAGGTTTGTGTTTGATCTTTTAATCTTTATATGTATGCAAGTTTGAGCCTGTTTGACTGAATGTGCACGTACAACCTAAACTGCACGATGGCTAACAGAGTGGCTTGCACTCTGAGTAACTGTTTGTTATGCAGCCTTCTTTAACTGGCATATTGTTATGTGACATATTGTACAACTGTGTAAACAGCTGTTTATATCTGGATTTGTACACAGACAGCATTCAAAATGCTTTTCTTATAGACAATATTAAGTTTGTTTAGGTTTTTTATTTAGTGCTACACACGTGCAGGAAACGATGATAACCTTTCCTTTCACTGTTTCATAAAAGGTGGTAATTCAATTGACTCTCTGTCCACCCCACCCCCCTTCAGTGTCCTGAGTAGAGTGCTGAATCAGACCTCTCTCTTTCTTTTACTGCTGAACCATTGACTTCTGTTGGCCTGGTGAACCTCTCTACCGGTGACCTTTGGTTGGTCTCATTAAGGAATATTTCCCACATATTACATTTATCTATATAGATTGGATAGATGCCTTCATTAAAAGGACAGTGATGTCACAGCATAAGGATCAATTCAGTGACTTCAAGCTCTGGGGATCTTTTTCAATATACTATGCCACAGTGTCTCTCAAACTGTTGCACATTTGCATTTTCATGAGTTATTGGTAAAGAATACCATGTGCATCTAATACAAAACAGCTGCTAGCCAAACCCAACTGAAATCCAGAGGATGAAAGAAATTGTTTAAGCAGACTATAAAGGCATAACAGGACAGTGATTGCAGTCGTGTGCTTATACTTTGCAAAAAGTCTTTATTAATTCACATTTTCTGACAAAAGCATCGTCTTTTCCCATCAGAATCTGGTGACAGTGGTGGGTAGGTTGCCTTTGATTTTATAGCAAAGCCTTGTTACCTGCACCAGTAAAGACATACACACAACCAATCACTGAAAACCATCAATCACACTAAGAAGATCTTATTGCGCAAAATCTATAACAGGAGCAAAGTTTCTGCCTACTTCCAAACTTAATCATTAGCCCTCATCCTGCTGACTAGGGTCCGTGCAGACCCTAGAGGTATGTTTTGCGACATATCTCACAGGTGTTTTGGGTTGGTTTTTTTTTTTAATCATCAAAACATACCAGCTGAGGTGGTACGGGCATCTGACCAGGATGCCTCCAGGGCATGTAATGGGGAAATTATGGTTCAGGTGTGGTAGTGCATTGGCAGTCCGCGGGCAGCTCCAGACTGCCCATCTACCTGCAGAGTGTCTGTTGTCAGATGGGGGCAGTGCGAAAAATATGCGGTACAACCACTCTGTTGCCTACTCTTGCTTATGCTGTTGTTGGTCTGTCAGCCAGCCTAGGAGAAAAGTTATGTCAAACAGAGGGTTAAAAACAATTAAGTGTCCAATGCAGCCACTGTCTGTACTTTAATGCTGTTTTTTGTTTTGTTTTGTTTTGTTTTTTATCCTTCTCTGTTCCAGCTCATTTGTCAGCCAGTCAGCATTGGACCTACAAACATCCTCATCCACGTTGCACAACATGCAGTTGGGACTTTGGAGAAGTGCACAGGGGCACATTTGAGGTTGTTGAAAACTCCTCTCCATAGGTGAATACATCTGCAAGCACAGTAGTGTCTGTGGTGGCATAAATTAAGCAAAACGAGGCAGATCCAGGACATGCTGGAGACATTATATCTCTGGACTAGCTGGCTGTGTGGTTATTAAAATTATATTGGGTTAAAAATGACCTAGATTGGATTCATCATATAAATACAACATTTTAAATTACTGAAAGCTGAGTGATACCAGAATCAAAATATTGCAAATAAGCTTTTCAGTAATAATGTGGATTGTACTTTGGATAAAAGCTGCAAGTTGTATTAAAGAAAAGTACAGATTTTGTACTTCCTAAAATTGTAGTTTTGCAAAAAATAATAATAAAACTTTTTTCTTTAGATGACATTAATTGCAGAACTAATAATGCTTTGAGAAAAAGAAGTTTGGGTATTATTATTATTTTTGCTCCTATGATTAATTTTTACTGTAAATTATTCTTGGGGTCCCCAGGGGTCCCAGTGGCAGTCCGTATATGTTAGGATGAGGGTTAAAGGGGACATGAGAGGACACGCATTTTCTTTAGTACTTTCAAGCCAGATATATAGTTTCACTGTGTCAGTCTCCTTGTGACTTGGCTGTGAGTCTAGATACACACAGTATTTTGTTCTCGACTTTTTGTTAGCGTATCACCGTTTATTCATGGTGAGTTGTAGAGTTGACTACTAGCTAATAAATACGGTTCTTGTGGTAATATAAGTGACGCATAACCCTTTAAGACGGGATTTCCTGTTGAACAAAAATCGCTGCATCTACACTAAATACAATTAATAACACATAACTTGATTTTATCTTTTCTTTTTTTACGCACAATAACCCAAACGTACCACATCCAGGACGGTGGACGCTCACTGTGGAACGTTTGGTATGCACCCTTTAACACACAAACAACAACAGAGGGAGTAACAGCTTCTTGGTTTTGTGTGTTTAGATAAAAAGGCCAGTGTAGATAGCCTTGCATACCCAACAGTTAAATTATAAAAAAGTGAAATTAATTTAATATTCATTAAACAACAGATGTGAGAATTTAACTTCATTTTGGCAACCTTTTTTTAAACGCCACCCCCTACATCAAAAAGCCTAAATGGTCTCGCCCACCGTAGCGGCGTCTGTCCTATGCAGCGCTGACTGCAAATCAATGAAGCCTGTATAGTCGTTGAGTGAAAAAGAAACGGGGCTGGGCGATTGAAGTTGGGACAATTTGCGGAGGTTTCTGTTGCCGGATAGTCGACGAGAATAAGGATATGTATACAGCGAATATGCGCAGAAACCAATTGTTTTGTCTTTTAGCGGAGTAAGGAGGATATCTATAAACCTGTAGTCTACTTTTACGTGGAGTTTGGTGCATTTCATAATAACTAACACCCACTGTCCAGTTGAGGATGATTTTTGCCAATACTGGAAACCCGATAAGGACTCCGCATCGCAAGCAGGTAAATAAATAAATATTTACAAAAGACGAGAGTTAAGGCGTAAAGTTGACTCAGTGGAAGCTTTAGAATAAGTCTACTTGAAAAAACCGTACAGACCCAGTGAACCTAATGTGAGCTTGAACACTTGTTTTTTTTAATGTTTTATTTAAAGTGGCAGTGTTCACTTTTGTGACGTAATCTCCAAATAGGCCACTTAGACTATGAATAATGGGAATACCTGCTGCTCCTGGGCTGCGGTCCAGGTCCTGTAGTGGGGACAACATAAACTGGCCATCAACACCACTTTACATAAACTAAGCTCAGCATAACAATTTCCAGACTGCATGTTTACTTGGATCAGTCTGTATTTTGTTTGGTTTCTGTTTCATGACGCTCTCTGTCAGTGCGGTAAGCCATTATAGTTGCATAATCTATTCGGAGTGTATGCACCCTAAATGTAATTCATCCACTGAGTTTACTTGCTGTAGGCTACTCGGCTTCTCTCTATAGCATGTAATTACACAGTATGGATGCGTCATTGCCCACTGATTAATTCAGATTTTCCCAGTTACATAGATTTCGAAAACTCCCCTTGAGTCAAAGCTTTGAATAAGCGTATTTACTTTGCGGTGCTCTTGCTGTTATCCTGTGGCTAGAGCTCCATGGGTGAGGCCTGTTACTGGAAACCCTGTGTATATTTCCGGCTAGGATATGACGGGCTCCGCTGGTCTGGAGCTGGCTGATAAGATGTCGTCCTCTCCCCCATCTGAGTCTCTCGCAGTCCTGCAGACAGTTGTCTGAAAGCCAAATTCACTTTCAGCCCCACAGAAAAGGGAGGCTACGGTCACCTGAATCCCAGACTTTGAAACATGAAGCTCTGGGCTTTGTGGCTGGAATCCTTTTTTAATACCGCCTTGTCTTGTATGTTGGTGTTTTAAACAGCCTCTGAGGTGCATATAGGGCATGTCTCAGTTTCTTAATAAGATTCTGTTATTTGGCATGTTTTATGTATGTAGAGCTTGCAAAAGTTTTTCAAAACTACCATCCAGCAGGGACTGTCAAAAGGTTTATAATGTTATAACTATAACTTGGAGATTTTGGTTGTTTTTTGTCATCTCCTTCCTGACTGTTATGGTTGTTTTTATTTTATTGATATTTGTATATTATGTACCCAGAGATAGCAGAGATAGCATCAGCTTTGCTGGTTTTTTCCAGGATATGATTCATTACTACTTAAGAGTCAGGCTTGTGAGAGACTAAGAAATTATTCTTGTTTTTGGGTGGCACAGTGGTGCAGTGGTTAGGACTGATGCATCACAGCAAAAGGGTTCCTGCTTTGAGCCTGCTAGCTGTGTGGAGTTTGCTTGTTCTCCCTGTGCCGCTCTGGATACTTCCTCCCAGAGTCCAAAGAGGTGCTTGTTCAGTTAATTAGTGATCTTAAATCAGCTATACTGTAGGTGTAACTATGTTGGCTCTGTGTCGGACTGGTGACTAGTCCAGGGTGTAGCCAGCCATAGGCTTCAGTCCTCCTACATCCATCCATAAGTGAATGAATGGTTTACTTGTCTTTTAAGTGACGAGGCTCTGGTGATAAAGAGATACAGGAGGTGCAGTACCTCCTGAAGACTGAACATGGACGATAAAGTACTTGGAGTTTTACATTTGTTTAAATTTTTGGCCTGACAATCTGTGACCCGTGTTCCCTGGTACCTGGTATCAGCATTTTAGGCAATTAATACATGTAGCTCTCATGAGATGTTTCCAATTAATCCCTCACCATTAAAACTGTAGTGCAATCTCACCATGCCTCAAAGAGCGGGTGACTGGTGGGTGAGGATGTGGGAGATTGAGACTTCTGCCTTCAGTCAGTGGGAAAACAGTAGGTCAGGCTTGTTTCACGGTGAAGGCATGTGAGGCAGGCAACCAGTTGGTCACAAGAGAAGATCCTCTAGGCTGAAGTCCAGATTTGGATTGCTCAATCCTGTCACCACTTCATGCTTGGGATGCCATCAGCTTCCTCTCAGTGTGTGTGATTCTTCAAAGAAGGAGGTAGGGGAGGGGTTGGGGGTAATCACTGTCAGATAGTGAGGAGGGAGATAAATCCCCAAAGGCAAAAGTTCTGTCAGACTAGGACATCTGTGTCTTGTAAACACAAAGCTCAGAGTTGCTCAACTGCTGGAGCACTTTTACTTTTGCTTTTTTTTTAATATATTCCTCACCTTCAGATTAAGAGGTGCAGCAGCTTTTACACACAACACTGAGACTTAGAAACATGTTGGCCCATTGGGAAATGACTGTCATACATACATACATGAAGTTTGAAAAGTTTGAAAATAAATAAAGCAACCAGTAATTGACAATGTTAAGGTTAAGAGGTTTAGAGCTACACCTGAGATGACTGCTAATAGCTTATTCGACACCTTGAGGCATTGTTGTATTAGTGTGGTGCTGATGTCAAAGCCTGTGTGGGCTGATTGTGAAGGCATGACTGGGATTGTGCTGCACTTATGAATAACTGCTGTGTAGAAAAAAAATACAATTAATAAATAATAAACCTAAACACTAATGTAATGGTTTCCAGGGTAAAGACAGATCAATGTTTTCCCCTCGTATGTGACTATAGTAGCAATATATAAATGGGTAATAAGCCGAGAATTCAGTCTAACCTACTGTTTGCCAACCTACTCCAGCCACCTGCCCTATTGTCACATCCCATGGCTCCACCCAGCCCCAGCACGAACAGCAGCACGAATAACAGCAGCAGCAGCAGCAGCATCGCCGGCTGGGAGCAACTCAGCAAAACAAACCTCTACATCCGAGGCCTGTCCCCTTCAACCACAGATCATGACCTGGTCAAGCTCTGTCAGCCGTGAGTATCACTGTCCTCCATTGTCCTTTATTATCTGCCATTGATCCTTCATTGATTTTTTTTTCACACTTTTTTTTTTAAGTCTAATTTCAGTTTACACTGGTTATAACTATTGACATACACTTTGTGGACTATTGGCATACATTAAAGTACGGGGCCACCTACACATGACACGTGCAGGGGTGTCGTGGACATGGAAACCCATACCATGAAGCCCATGGGGCACAGTTTTTGTGCCAATGTTAATGCCAGAGGAAGTTTGGAACTCTGCAGTTACTGAGTCAGCAGAGCACTGATGACTTTTATGCACTGTGCCCTTAGCATTCAGCAACCCCGGTCTGTAACGTCACGTGGTCTACCACTTACAGTTGATTTTGGGATATCCAGAAGGAAAGAAATTTAACAGAATTTTTGCAGCGATGGCATCAAATGACCAGTTCTCTCACAAACGTTTGTAAAGGCAGACTGAATGGCTAAGTGCTTGATTTTATATACCTGTGTCAATGGGAGAGAAAACAGCTGAATCCAAAGATTAAAAAGTGTGACCCAGTCCTTTTGTCTATATGAGAATGCAGACACATATAAATTTAATTTATTGCAACTGTGTGTCCAAAAATGAATGCATTTTAACAAATATAACAGCAGTGTTGAAGGCTGCACATGAATACAGAATGAATAAATAACCACACGTGAAAAGAGACGATTCAACTTCATAGCATACAGGGCACAAGAAGCAAAGATTTTATACATCATGTGTGTGAAATAAAGGTATGCAATGAGCTCATTCACAGCTTCCTTTCTGTGCTGATTGATATATGTATATATATATATATATATATATATATATATATATATATATATATATATATATATATACACACACACACACCACGGAGACAGAGCATGGGTGCTTCAGAAATTTCATTTCCTTTTTTTTCTGACGCCCTCATTTTGAAAATATGACATTGAACAAGAAGCAAAAATGTGCAGTTCACTTGTATGCAGAAGCTTTTAGTTAATGTTCAAGCTTTTAGTTAAATATTTAACCCTGGAGATTTTTTTGTTTAGTTTTGAATCATTTGAGGCTGCGGTTGCAATCATTTTTATTTATGATGTATATAGGTGTATCACAGATCTCATGAAACGTGCTGCTGTACCACTTCCTCTGTAAATATGGGAGCAAACAAGACTTGACTTGTGCATTCAGAATACTTCACTAGATCAAAATGAAGGGTCCTAACATTGTGTTAAGCAGTTATGTGTTACGTTTTGATGGTACTGTAAGAGAAATAGCATGATCTGTAGTTGCATGATTTAAGATTAAAGTTCAGAAGAAAAAAGGGTCATAAGTTCATGCTCTTTCACCCAGTTTAGCATCTGTAGCAAATATCTCATCCTAGCTTACTTCAGATTACATTGTGGCTAATATTAAATATATAAACTCATCAGATTGGACAACACTATGCAAATTAAAAACTAAATTATTATGTTGCAAATAAATAAATTGCATTATAAAGAACTTTTTACCAAAACAAAGTCAACCAGTTGTGTGGGCAATTCCGGAGATTTTCTATTTTGGTCACAAATTTGGTTTCTAAACCTTTTCTAATTTAAAGATGACTGAAACGTGTGGTTAAAAAGCACTTTTTAACCACTAATGAGTTCATATTTGTGACAAACCAATTTAAGGTTCTGTCTTTCAAGAATTTACACTAAAGTAACATGGTCACTTTAATGGGTGTTGTAATTTGAGGACTGAAAAGAGAGTGAACAATATTCTTTTCTCCCTTTGGTAAACATAAGATGACATGGGAAATACTGTTGTGAAAGTGAGTTACCTGCACAAGTGGAATTGTGGTCTGCATACATACTGTATGCAGTTCTGTTGAAATGAAGGCTACAACACGAACAAGGCCAGAGGTTTGACTGACATAATCTTTGCATTTTGCGAGGCACAGCTTTGCCAACACTTTGCAAATATCTGTTAGTGAAAAAGTCTTCTGGGAAGACAATTTTAAGTTGTACAGAGTTCACTAGTATGCCGAAATATAAAATGGAAACAGTCAGTGACACAGTTGCTTTACCAGTGACCCTTCTTGTATGACACGAAAGAATAAAACTGTTCAGTTTGTTACAGTGGTTTAGTTTGGTCTACGGTAAAGGGACTATTGGAGATTAGAGATTACTTGTTTGCAGCACAGTGGGGTTTTCAGCACCACATGGAAACCACTTCCTGTTTCTCATATTTTTACAGTGATGTCATGGATTGTTGCTCAACCCTCTCTCAGTTTTATAGCTGGCTATGTCTGGTGCATAAACCTGCTAACAATGCTTCGCCTTTCTGCTCCTCCCTTAGGTATGGCAAAATTGTATCAACAAAAGCCATCCTGGACAAGACTACAAATAAGTGCAAAGGTGTGTCATGTTTTTTTTTCTTCTTCTTTTTTGTCTTTCAAACACTGCCCTCTTTTTTTAATCTTCCTTCAGATTAAATATGTACGAAAGGAGACTGACACGCAAGATATTCAGCACCTACACGTGCCTAAAATAAAATTTAAAAAAAAACTGCGTCATCAAGGGTGTAAATTCTGTTAAAACACCAAGTCATTCAGGAGCCGTGTCATTTCAGATCATCAAGGCAATTCAGGAAACAGGCAGTCAGGCTGCTTAAAGCTGCTTCTCAGCTCGTGTTGTTTTAAGCAGCAGCTCTCGTCTGTTTGCTGGTTTTTCACGGTTGTGCACGGTGCCTGGGAAGAAGCAGCCAACTCTTCCTCTTCTTGCTGAGTGACATTGTTGGTCTTAGTCCAGTTCTAGTAGATTGCCCACCTGACTAAAGCGGGACTTGCTGAATCTCTCTAGGGGTAATGGGATTAAGAGATTGCTTTGTCACTCTCCACTGGATTATACAGATGCCAGTAAATCAAAGGCCCTCAGTGAAATGGGAAACTATTAAAGACCTTGCAAGGCTCTGACTGAATTTTAAATAGAACAGGCTTTTGCAATGACCTTATTTATCTTGAGTTTGAAAAGTAAACCGCTTTGTTTCACTGTTCTCGCTGCTTTTAAGAACTGTCAGACAAGATTCACATAAAAGAGTGTGACACATTTCTTAGCTGAAAGTGCTCTGACATATTCATCCTGACTCATTTTAAATGTGTTACATATATCAAGTGCAGTAGAAGCTACACCCTGTTTGTACCCCCCCCATTACAAAGAGCTGACCTGACCCACTGGTATCTGCACCCTCAGCACTTTCTCCCTACTTACACACACACACACACACACAAAACCACACACAAATCACTCATATTTATATAAATAGATAGAATCATATTGTATAAAACACATGGAAAGAGAAAAATAGACTTTTTTAGTAACGCAGTAAACTCATCTTAAATCGCAGTAGGTCAGCCTACACAACACAGTGGTCCTATCATTATCTGTGCCGAGTACTGCCCGTCCTTCTAGAGACAAGTCTCAACACTTGACATCGATCTTTGAAATGCCTCAGAGTAGCTATTTGGGCTATTTTGATGACCCTATCTGAATGAATGAGGAGAGAGAACCATAGCTTTAATTTCAGTGGTTACTGGGGCATTAAAAACTGTAAGCCCTCCAGTTAAATCCAGTACAGACCACAGAAATCTTTTTGGAAACTTTGCAACTAAAGCAGGTTTCAAAAAGCTTAAAGTTAAACTTTGAGCTGTTTGAGTTAAACTTCTGACTTTGCATGTGCATAATTTCACAGCATTGCTGCTTCATTAACAGCTCAATCCAGAGTGCCAACCTGATTAGAGTCTCTGTTTATATCCCATGAGAGCGCTGAATAAATTCCATGTTAATTCACCTTATGGATAGTATAATTAAAATAAAAGTTTAAACTAAGTGAACTTTCCCACATATTTACTACAATATTGAGTTAGGAGATATGTCACACAGCTGAAACTGCCACGAGCTGTTTGCATGTAGCAGTACAACAACATGATTGATTAATATGCTTTCCTGTTCAGCTGCTGAGTGGCGCAGAGTTCCTCCTATGGATTTCTATTCAGGATTTTTCTCCTTCTTATATAATGTATTTGGTATTGTCTTAATTGTGTGTTTCGCCGCCTCAGGATATGGCTTTGTGGACTTTGACAGCCCTGCTGCAGCTCAGAAAGCTGTGGCTGCCCTGAAGACAGCTGGTGTCCAAGCTCAGATGGCGAAGGTAAGGATTCATTACAGGCTAATCCTGATATCACATCAATACAAGTCATTCAGTTACACTCTTTGTCCTCCTTCAGGCTAGTTTATGAACTTAAAACTAATCCTTGAGGTATTAAATAGCAGGCTTGCAAGATATATACTCTGCAATCATTGATCTTTAGTGTGCTCCATGACGCTGTGATCACTGAGTTGAGTCGTGCAGGAAATGTGTGCTGACAACAGTGTCTATTTGTGTAATTACTGTATGTCTGACAAATGTAACCCATGCACCAGTTTGTTGCAGCTGACAGATCTCTACATGTGAATTATAGAAGTGCTTACAGGGTGATGCTTTGTAAACGGAACAAGTGAAATAATAAGAAACAATACTCTACACTAACACAGACTGAGCATGTACTCTGCTGGATTGCAGTTATACTGTTTGCAGTAATTTTTAATGAACACAATGCTAGATTAATGTGTGGCAGGTATTTGTGGCTTGTGTGCTTTAAACTTGATTTTGGTGTCGATGTTCAGTGAACTGTGAGGTCACAGTTACTACTTTCTTTAATAGCAAGCACTTGACCGCATTTAAAAGGTCTCTACTGAGACACGCAGCTTTCTGAACCGGTGCTCTATCTTTCTCGCTTTCTTTATTAGTCTTCTTCACTCATGTTGTCTTATCATCTTCCATTTTGATTCTTGTTCTTACAAAGTCACCTGGACTCTTGCTGCATTTCTTATCATCGCTTAGTAAATCTCTCCTTTTGTGTCAAAGTGCATTTGGTAATATGCTCATGCACTCATACATGGGTTATGATGAATACAGAGCAGTCCAAACAACTTAAATCTTAGTATTGTTATCTTATTTCTATATGAACATGGAAAAAATCTGGAAGTTTGAGGATTTAGACATTAAAAATAAACAAAACATTATGACATGTTTGCTAGGACTGATTATTTCCTTGATTAGTATTCCTTCTGTTGAAGCTTGCACTCAGTTGATGCTCAGCTGGATTTGATCTACTCATCAGAAGCTTGTTCAAGTAGCTCAAGTTGCAGTTGTTGCTAAGCTGTTATAAATATGGTTCATTACAGTGTTTTGCTTAGAACGTTATTTGTTAAGCAGCATTGTGATACTAGGAAACATGACATCAGGACGAAGTGACTCAAGTTCTTATTCTGCGTCAAAGGGCTTGACTGAAAGTTTTGGAGGTGCATGAAACTCCAGTGCACTTTGAAGAGTCTGTATAAGTTCTACTAAAATCACAGTGACACAAACCAGAAGTTACTACATCATTACAAGATCAATACATAAAGCTTTGTTCACTGGGCAAAAGTACATCCATAATTAGCAAAATAAAGAGTAAAAGATTCCAGTCACCAAAAGAAGGCTCTGTGGTAATGTCCTCAGAAGATAAGTGCTCATCACTAAACTGCATTTTTTTTTTTTTAAAGGGGAAAGGCCAAATGCTTGGGCAGAGCTAAGACATAACAAAAATTAAAATGTATTTGTGAATCCAAGTTAGAAATTTAGGGGAGTAAATGAGGAGTTTATGTAAAGAGACATAGTGTATCAAATCCATTGTGACACATTGTTTTGGCAGCATCCAAAACATAGTCAACCCTTTGCACAAACTAAGACTAAAGAAGTCCAAAGACAAACAATGTGACCTTAACCCATCTGATCGGTTATGGGGACACTCAAAGACTGAGAAATCCAAGCTTTCCTGATGTCATAGAAAATTTTTGAACCATAGTGGAATGACATGGATCATCAGGCTTTGTGGCGTGCATGCTGTGATTAAAAACAGTAGGGTTCATACCAAATACTAAGATAAAATTCAAAAGTTTCAAAATCTATGACACCAGATGTCATTAAATATGGTGTAAGAGGGTTAAGCGAAATGTCAAAAAAGTAACTTAAAGGGCAAAATTGTATGTTATTTTTTACATCAATTAGCGGACCGGAAGTAGGGGCGGGTCCGCCGGTCAGGAGTTTGGGCACCCCTGCTTTAAATAGTAAATTTTTTCTTAATATATGTAATATATAAGGCTGTCACTTGGTGTTGGCTCTCACTGCGGTATTGTATCACTTCCTGTTCCTGTTTCAGAGCACAGTGGTGTTTTGGTGTCTGTTAGCTGGTTAATTTGTATACGTCGATTTATCTGGATAATTGCATATTTCACTGTAAT